>JAMKCH010016412.1:0-48585 GCA_023653785.1 Ophioderma brevispina
GTGAGTGAGGAGGGGGAGTTAGACTGTCATCATCCACTTTCAGATGTAACATAGGAGCAGAACCATTTCCTGAAAATCCAAAATTTGAACCAAACTAGGCCAATTTTAGCGTGGCATCCCGGGAAGCTCCGGGGGAACAAATTGTTTTCTTCATGATTTTAACGTACAAGCCCTCCCCCTTTCTCTAATATAAAACTTGGTTTTCGATGCAGTTTTAGCTTTACATTAACACTTTTGATCTCAGAATTTAAAAAAACAAATTAAAAATGGCCCAAAACTGTACAAATTCATGTCAGTACTTGACCATGATAAAAATTGCTAGTACTAGAACTTTGTGGTCTAAAATTTAGTGTAAAAATAGAGTTTTTAGCGAGAATAGACTTTTTGTGGATCACCAACCTTATGAGGTGAATTTGCTGAAACTGCATTGCATTGTGGGTTTGATTCAATACACTCTCTGGGTTTACTTGTTCCCTATTTGAGAAGCACTACACCATCTTGTGCATCACATTTACACAATGTTACGTCCTGTAGCTCTGATGGAATTTGATTTGAAAGAACAATTCAATTTGTGGACCCCCATTTTGGCTTGCTTTTACAGCACCATAAAAATTAACTCATATGTGCCTCTATGAAAGCAAGTCTAGGGAGAAATGCTCCCTCCTAACTCATTCCCCAGACATTCAAGATTGTAAAATGAATTTGAAGTCCTTTTGGGGGGGAAGATGTGTCTTTGACTGCACATCACATTAGATCAGCACTCCACACTTACGCTACCTCTCTAAACCTCCGGTAAACTTCTTTATATTTACAATCTACATCTTCAATTTTTTGCTAGTGCGCGAATTTGTTAAGGGACCATTCATGGCTTACCCGTAGAGAAACGATGGGATATATTGTTGAATGAATTGAGGCCGTGCATGATCTTCAATTATAATTTTAGAAAAATGGTAGAATTAATTTATACCATATAAGTCATTTTTTTATTCTACCAAAAACATCAATCCCCCATTCCCTCCCAGCACAAATACTGCTTGGTCCCTAAGGTGTGAATAGGTACATTGAACAATACTGTTGTTTAATTCATCAGCTTTATCATTGCTTTCAAAGGACTGACATAGGTAAAGGTCCATGGCCGATCGCCTAATAGCCTCTTCCCCAGGGACCCCAGATTTACGAAGTGGTCAACATATTGGTATCAGAAGAAAGCTACTATTTTCTCATTTCCCCTGTGGCAATCTTAGGGCTCAGGATGTTTTGGTGGATGTTGTGAGCGAAATTGTGCCCCGTTTTGGTCGACCATTACTAATTTTACACAGTACTCTATGGATTTACAAATCTGTTTTTAGCTCTTTCAACAAAACGGGTTGAAATATCGCCGCCAACTTTTCAGATACGATTTTTGGGGTGAAGGCACTTCTATCAAGATAAAACTTTTATACTTAAATCGGGCATCCCCCTTTTTTTTTAAAAAAAAAATTTTTAGTAATTCTATATGCTTCAAATTAGAAAAAGCCCAATCAGAAATGCTCAAAATTTGCAAGCACAACGTTGTGAATTTCAATATTCTAGCTTCCTTTCTCTTTTGTGTGGCTCTATAGATGTCTCCTAATCCTAATAATAGTGCATCTCATATGATTATGAGGGCTCCATGGACAAATGCTCATTATTTTTTCCATTTTTTTTTAAATATATGTGCATTTTTGCTTGTGACCATGATAAAATGTTGGCTTTATCTGAACTAAACAATTTCAGTTGTGAGCGATTTTCTATCAAAAGCCTGGATCTCCAGTAAAAGAGTATCTCACAACAGGCTCAAAGAGAGTTTCTGCTCATTATGTCGTGCCAGGTCACAGTTTGCTCTGAAAGAATGCACATTTCCCATGCTAATAATTTTGAAGAATACTACATATTTCATCTGATTGGTTTGTGCATTTGATAACCACTACTTCAACAGGAGTTCTGCACAGTGCACTTTGAAAAATACTGAGGTAAAATAATGAAAGTTTGATGAAAATACATTTTTGTACCGTATTTTACCCTGACCAGGCTTTTGCCCCCTCTGAACTACATTTGATCTACTCCTGGATATTTTTGTGTTAAAAAGTTCACCCAGTTATGTGATTTAAACCTATCATGATCTACCCGAAAGAGGGAAAAAATATATAAATTTGGGCAGGAATAGCTTAAAAGTGAAGGATAAGTCTGTAGAATTATCATACATTGTTTTTTCCACCCGTTAAAATTAATGAAAAATAAGAAACGCCAGTATTCACAGTTATGAATCCCCATTCAAATATGTGTTATACTAGTGTCCGGACGGCATGGCAGTTTATGATAAAATATCCATTTTGTCTTTATAGGCTGCTTTTGGTCATATCCTTGTGGGTACGTTAGGATGCCCTTACTTGGAACGACATGCAAAAATTTGGATTTTTGATGATTTTTTTTTTTTCTGATCTAGCAAATCACTGATCGTGCCTTTAATCACTCTATATCCATCTACAGAATATCAAAGTCAGAAATTGTTTGGTTTGTCTAAGTGGTGTCCATGTTTGTAAAGCTATCCCCAATTCCTTTACAGCCTTAAGGCAGTGGGTTCTCAATTAGCCATTAAAAAATTTTTTGTTTTTGCGTCCCCGACAACCCGAAAAACCTGCCGCTCAAAAGTTTTATGCAAATTAGCACAAAAAAAAAATTCTGACCGACATACCCCCTTTTTTTTCATCCACAATTAAAAAAGATTTTTTTTACAACACAAAAGACAAAACAAGAGCACCAATGGTGCTGTAGCTCAGCATTTCCTTAGTATGGGCACACCACTCTGGGGGCACAACATTTCGATGTGGCAGATATTAATCTTGCGAAGTCCCCACAGAGCATAAGTAAGAGACATTATTGTAGCATCCAGTTTTACATTTATATTCCCCAATCTATTGATTATCACATTGGATGTGGCACAATGAATTTATAATTTCCAAAATGCCCTTTAATCATCTACTGACCTTTAACTTAAATCTATGAGCACACCATATGGGCGTTGGATCAAGGTTTCTTCTGAGCATGTTCTGTATTATAGGAAATGATTTGAGGCACAGAGGGACTTTATAGATTTTTTTACAGAATGCCCTTTTAATCGGACCATGCGACCTTTGACCCCACAGCTATGACACCCTATATGGGCCTTGGGTCAGCGGTTTCTCTGACCAAGTCCTAGTGATTATAGCAATTGATTTGTGGCACAATAAGGAATTTATAGATTTTCAAAAATGCCCCTTGAATCGGCTCACGTGACCTCTTACCCAAATCGGTGAACACCCCCATGGGCCGCGATCAGTGATTATTCTGACCAATTTTCGCTGCAATCAGGCCAAGCGTTTGGACAACATGACGCATTTAGGCAAGTGTGCACAGTTCTCCTTACTAATTCTAGTGATTATAGCAATTGAGTTGTTGGACACACTGAAAATTTTATAGTTTCAAGAATGACCCTTTATCAGTCTACATGATCTTTGATCCAAATCTGTGAACATCCCATATAGATCTTCGGTCAGCAGTTTATCTAACCAAGTTAAGTGATGATAAATTTGATTTGTGGACAAGAAGGAATTATAGATTTTTCAAACAATGCCCCTGTAATTGGGCCCACATGACCTTTGACCCAAATCTGCGAACCCCCCACATGGACCTTGGTTCAACAGTTCTTCTGACCAAGTCTAGTGATTATAGCAATTGATTTGTGGCCCAGAAGAATTTATAGATTTCAAAGAATGCCCCGTTAACCGGCCCACGTGACCTTGACCCAAATCGGTGAACACCCCACATGGGCCTTGGATCCGTGATGAGTCCGACCGATTTTTCGCTACCAAGTCGGTGCTTTAGCAATTATTTGTGGCACAAGAAGGAATTATAGATTTTCCAGAAATGCCCCTTTAAAATCGGCCCCCCGTGACCTTGGACCGCAAATTCTTTTAACCCCCATAATGGACCTTGGTCAGCGGTTTCTTCTGACCAATCTAGTGATTATAACAATTGATTTATGGCCAAGAAGGCATTTATTAGTTTTCAAAGAATGCGCCTTAAATCGGCTCGTGTGACTTTGACCCAAATCTGTGAACACCCCATTATGGACCTTGGGTCGCGGTTCTTCTGACCAAATCTAGTGATTACAGCAATTGATTTGTGGCACAAGAAGGACTTTATCGATTTTCAAAGCATGCCCCTTAATTGGCCACGTGACCTTTGACCCAAATCTGTAACACCCACATGGGCCTTGGTCAGTGTTACTCGACCGATTTTCGCTGCAAATCGGCCGCTTTGGCAACAAGACGCATTATGCAAGTGGGGGGGGAGAGAGAGAGAAGAGAGCGAGAGACAGACAGACAGACACAGAACAACAGACAGATAGAGTCAACACATTTCCATAACCAATGCTTCTTCCGACTAGGCTATGCTGACTACAAATAGCAAAACAAGACAACAAAGCAACAACACAACAAGTAAAATAAAAGATCTTTGCTATGTCATTGAAAAAAGCTTAAATAGTAGCATCTTGTATTATTTAGGAGTAAAACATTGAGAAGATCTAAAAAACGAGAGCATCACATTGCATTTAAACCCGTGCTTATTTACAGCAGGTCCTACCTCCTGTCTCAAAAAACTTGTACCAGTGAAAAATTGCCCTCTTTGCCAATTACAAAATATAGTTGTGACATGTTACTTACTCACCTCAAAAGGCCAGTCTTAGCTTTCAAGACCGTTCGTCCTGTCCAAATTGGTTGTTGTAATCTCGAAAATGTTAGTGAACGACAACGATCGGGCCATTGAAGGCCAATTTTTGGGAACACTATGACTATGACTGATAATCTCTCCCACAGACTGTAATATGGTCATTTCATTGATTCTTCATGTTACAAAAATCGGGTGAAAATCCGTTTTTTTAAAATGGAATACAAACAGAATTTGACTTTTGTGAATTGTAAACATTGGTCTCTATCTTATGCCAGGAACGTACAAAGTTGGGTACACCAAAAAATCAGCATTTCATTTACAACGTCTCCAAATCAGGTGTAAAATGAAATAGGTCAGTAGAAATTATGTTGTCTTCATTT
Source organism: Ophioderma brevispina (assembly GCA_023653785.1). Lineage (NCBI taxonomy): Eukaryota > Metazoa > Echinodermata > Ophiuroidea > Amphilepidida > Ophiodermatidae > Ophioderma > Ophioderma brevispina. The sequence continues at coordinate 5,112 of JAMKCH010016412.1, forward strand.
GATATGACGATAAAATATAGTGTGAAGAGACAATTGCCTAAATAGGCTATATATAGTCACTTGTCTTTTTACAATATCTTATTGCCACATCAAATAATATCATAATTTAAATAGTCTAAGGCCTGATCATAGTTTTGTGTGTACAAATATATACAGAGTATTCACTATTTGTTATTTTTTATATAATGTTTCAAACAAATTATGTTTCTACATGTATAACAAATGTTTGTTTGAGAAAGTGGACCTACATACTTTTTCTGACTAATTGTTCAGCTATAACTCCACAACTAAGCGTCCTAAAATAAAAACGCCTTGAAATATATTAATAACTATGTCTTTGAAATCTACAAGTTGAAACCCAGTATGGTCCAAGTCCCAGGGTCAGTGAATACTGAAAGTTTTCTCTGGATGAAGATATCAAGTCCCAGATGTACTAACCCCTATATCGGCCATGTCCACTCAAGGACAACCCGCAACTGTAAATTGGATTAGTGTAGTAGATAACCAAAAATCGTGCCTCCTGGACAAAGCGTGAAACTTGGCACAGCATTCCTTGGGTGTACAAAGCAAACTTATAAGGGGTGCCCGAAGCGGACCTCATTAATGACGTCATACGTCCCGCCCCCTTTTTTGCATATTGCTTAATTAATGCAAAATGGAAATTCCTCAGAAACCTATCATGAGTGGTATCAATTAAGCCTGGAACATTAAGATTGTCTTAAAGATACTTTAATAGGGTATCTTGCATGTGGGGTCATTATGGTCATTAAGGTCATCGGGGTCATTTTGATATCAAAATTTCAACCAAATTGGTATCAATTCCACCACATGGCTGCCTACAGGAAAGGGCATTGTCTGTATTTATGTCAAACAAATTTGAATCATTGTAAAAAAATAAAAATCATCTACAATAACTGAATTTTTTGTTTCATATCAACGGTAAATCCTTGTAGTTTCATGAACAAATAGGCCTATTCAATTTCACAAATATAATTTGTTGGATATACAAAAAAAGTGACCTGCTGGCGGCCGTTATTTCCCAACATGCACTATCAGCACCTCATATACTTTTTTGATGCTATTTAAAACAAGATTGCAAATTGGGAAAGCTGTAATAACGTCTTTGGATTTGAAACTTTGTCTTTTTAAGAAATCTGTGTTGTCATTACTAAGACATGATTTGCATTTCGTCGTGAGGATGTACACACCCTGGCCAAAAGTATTGCACATTCAGAAACGAAATTCATACTCACCAATTGATTTCAAATTATACCATGGAATTCTTGACCACTCAATACGTTTCCCTAATATGGCTGAGAAAAGGGAACAGCAAACGATAAACTTGTCGATTGCACTCCAGAATGATACAGACACAGACACAAAAGATATGGCTTATTGGATTGTACGGGTTCATTAGGGTTACTTAAACTTTTATGGGAGAACATGATGGTTGTGTGGACCGAACGAGATAAAATCCAATGGAAGACATGGTCTCGAACTCTTCGAGAATCCTGAACACCTGCAATGCAATTCTAATGATACTCACGGGGTTTTTACGTAAATCATGTGTGAATTACCGTTCACTTATTACAACAGATATGCCAACGGTGCCATTTAAAAGTTTTTCAGGTTAGTGTGACCCTCTGTTTTGGAATTATTCCCAGTCCAACGGTGTGAACGTGCTCCAATCTTTTATTTACATATCTCATTTCCGGTCCATACAACCCACCATTTTCGCCTAAACATTTAGAGTAGACCCTGACTAACCCGTAGAGTTCATTTCAGGCGCTATTTGGTAGCCATTTTTGACGTTCCTCTGCCTATATTCCTTCCTGGAGTACAATCGACAAGTTATCATTGAGCCACTTCTTAATCCGCATATTAAGGGATAATGAAATCAAATTAAACGTTTTTCGCACGACTTGATTCTGAGAAACGTCATCTGTTTGAAAACCCCACTTGGCATAATTTACGTAATATGTAGCCAAGAACTCCTGATACAATTTAAATCAATTGTGAATATAAATTCCTTTTCTGCATGTTGCAATACTTTTTGGCCAGTGTGTGTACAGAGTGAATTTTCGCAAGTTACGCCCACACTTATCCTTGTGAAATTAAACCGAAAGATGACAGCTTTTATTTTTTTCTATTGTTTTTTTGCTTCCATTGCCCTGATGTGTACAGATCTCTTTAGGAAACTAATCAAGTTTTGCAAAGACTGACTTTTACTAAAAACATGAGTAACTCAAATAGTACACTTTTGTGTGTACGTCCACAAGTGGCAAGGGGGGGGGGGTTACTTGTCATTCAAACCAAGAATGCGATGAATGAATTTTCAGGTCAAATATAATTGTCCAAAATTAAAAACCTGAATAATTAAAATTCTGGATACCCAGTCACTGGATACCTTTTCATGACAAGGCACACAAAGTCCCAGAGCAAAACAATCCTGTGGCGAGCCACTTGCAGTTCACTTAAAACATAGAGGTAATTTCCTGCACCATACTGCAGCCATTTCTCTCCTTTGCATATTGCAGTAGCACGTTCACAATAGCTTTTGGTGTTGTCAACATCCTGAGCAGTACTAGCAGTCCAACGCCAGAGCCCCTAAGATTCTAAGAACTGGATCAGTTTGATTTACATGCTGAACTTTATCATAGTCTTTTGATAACCCAGAATGTCTCAAATCCCCTCTTACATTTTCAGGAACCAATTTCTATACGGTTCCTGACAAAGAAACCAGGGTGCTAGTGTCTTTCCAGCACTCTGTTTTCTTATAGCACGAAAGTCCTTGGCGATAGCAGTGCACGTCATATCACATAAGCCCTGTATGATATCACAGTATTGAAAGGTTGGGCTTTTTGTCATCATCTTTAGTCTTGTTTAGAGTCCCTTCTGCCCTGAAATTCTTAAACATATTACAATCCTCAAAGCCCAATACTCCTTTGCCTTTTCAATAGTATTTCCGAATGACAATGAAGGGCTGTAGCACTGCACCGGTCGGTGGTGAATAATTTAGACTGCCTTGACCAAGGTAACATCATCTACAGTCTCCAATTCTAGAAAATGATGATCCATCAAATTATTTGTGATGTGCCAACGCATTTCCTTGAAGCTTTGGTGCCCAAGTATAGGGTGCTGAGACGTTGATGGTTGCACCAGGTTCTTGTCATGTGCCAGCTTTCAGAATTTAATTAGAAGTTTCTCTGGGAGCCCAGCAGTGTGTGCTAACTGCTGTTGAACAGTCGCCAGGAAACTCTCACAATCTGCTCTTTCATTTTTTTGTTTTGTTCAGTTTTATATTTTTTCTTTAAGATATGTTCATTAATCATCGCAGAGATTTCCTGGTGTGGTTTTCTACAGTTTGAACACTGGAAAGAAATGCCTGTGTTCAAGATTCTCTTGTTTTTTATGCAGTATTCTGTGAACTAGTTTGTTGGGTACTCTGTAGCAGTTTCTATACAGTATCAGGTTCAAATGTATTTAGCCTCAATTGTTACAAGGTCCCTTACAGGAATCCTACCCAATTATCTGGGTATCTTAAGCCAGTGTCCGATTTAGGATTAAAGTTACATGCCACAAATAGAACTTTCCTTGAAACAGGCGTGAATTGCACAAAAATTTTACATGCACAGACACAAGTTTTTACAGCACTGCACGCAAGTTACTGCATTTGTGCATGTAAACCCCTCTAAATCGAACACTGCTTATAGAACTCCTGACCCCATCCTCATTCTTATCCAACGTAATTGTGTTCATTAATGCAAATTGGCCCAGATAATTTTGAACAAATAATACAAGCTGTTTTGGACAGGAACGTCCAGTGGATTGACTTTTCTTCTGTTTGACCATTTTGTGTACGTCGCGTTGTTTGACTATTCTTTTAATTTTTTTAACTTGATATAATTATATATATCGATATTGACATTTTGATGTTGACACTTTGACACCAAACTTAACTACGGTTTTATCAGCCACAAACTGTCAATGGGTATCGTATGACCTTTATGACCCCAACCTGACCTCTACTTAACCAAATATTCAAATATTTAGATAATTTTGCACTCTACATGTCTCAAGCTTTAATTTTGATACTAAACTTGATAGTGATTATTGAAATTCATATTTTAACCATTACTACGAATATGTATAAACAAAGGGCTTGCCTATGATCTTCATTATTGTGAGGTTCGATTTTTGGGCACCCCTTCTGACATTGCTTTACATACCCCAATGAAGGTTTGTGCCAATTTCCATGCTTTTGTCCAGAAGTGCTCGATCTTGGTGAAAATTATGACTTATCTACTTCACTAGATAGCATAACTATCATTTACAAATCACACAAAATTACTGCCATTGATTACCAGCATACAATGTATTAAACAAGGCTTGTCTTGGCTGTTCTCTCTCTCTAGACTCGAGCACCTGTTTTGAATTAGCAAAGTATGTTTTCAAGATCAATTCATTTTGTCCTTGGTATGGGTCCTCTTCAAACCAAATAACAATTTTTGGCAGCCCTTTAATTTTTTCACGTAGGACTTTGTGGAAATTGAATGCGGTAAATGGCTAAAGCCTTGAGTTCAATGCACGGCATGATTAAAATTAATAAATATTTCAAGTTAATATTATATTTTTTTTATTTTTTTTATTTTTTTTCCTTTTTTTAATATGTTAAAAATAGTTTGTTCAAATATTCCCTCTTCGAGGTAGAGTGAGTGTGACCATGGACCTTTTAGTAATCTCAAATGGCTAAAGTGCTAAAACTTGGTAGTAAAACTGTCAATGCTAATTATGGAACAACCAAACTATTGTAATGTTCAGCGTACCCCTGCTGTCTGTCCTGATCTAGACTTGGGTCTTTCGTTATGAAGACCATAACAGATCAAGAAATCCTGAGACTCTAGCAAACTTGCCTGGATAGAAATCACCACTTCACTAAAAGCTGCTTTATGGAATGCCATATCCATCCGCCACAAAACCATTTCTGCCTATGACTTTGTTTCTTGAAAATGATATTGATATTTTCCTTCATACGAAACTTGGCTATGTGATGATGATCCTGTTATTATTGGCGAACTCAACCCCATCATATTTACTCCATAAATGTTTCCTCGCACTCAAACTGACTCTACGGCGGAATTTGTATACGTCAAATCAAATCTAAAGTTCACTCAATTGACAAATCTCAACTAATACTTTTTAACATGCAATTAATCTGATGTTGTAAGATGTGTTCAATATGTTGTTGTATATAGACCCGCCTCCATCTAAAGAAAATGGGTTTAAGACAAAGGACTTTCTGTCTGAATTGATGAGTTTATGTCTGATGTAAATATGACTGCAAACAAAGTTGTAATTTTAGGAGACTTTAACTTGCATATTGATGTTCCCACAAAGTAAATGATGTTGTATCTTTCATGAATACCCTATCTTCAATTAATATGACTCAACATGTTGTGGACCACTACAAGAAAATGTCCATACTCTGACCTTATTATTACTAATGTGATGATGATAATTATGAAAACGTGTAAAGGTCGTAACATGTCTTTAATTCTGATCACTATTGTTGTTTATTTTTTGATGTATGCAAAACCAGACCACCTATCAACAATCACTTCAACTACTCGTAACTTTCCAAAATATAAACATGTGCTCATCTTATCTGATTTAACAGCTGAACTTTCTTCATTACATTTTGACCATGCTAACGTTGACATTGCTTACAATGCATTTGAAATATATTGCAAGGATTCATTGATAAACCTGCACCCCCACTATACAAAAGTTAAACATCAGCAGGAGGCCAAGGCAATGCCACTCCTCCAGGTACACAGTGAGATCAAGCAGCAACTAAAAATACGCCGTCGGTGGAGAGAAAGTGGTCAAAAAACATGATACAGAAGACAAGAGAAAAGCAATATAAAATCAACATATCATTGTAAATAACTCATTCATAAAGCCAAAGAACCGTTATTTCACAGATAAAATTGGCTGATGCCTGAACACCAAAAGGTGTTTCCCCAAATATCAATAATCTCCTAATAAAGGAGGAAAAGTCTTCCTGCTGTGAAAATTATAAGAAATCTTTAGTTACTCATTTGCTGCGATTTCTTTGAGAACAAAATGTAAAAATCAGAACAACCTTGACACATCCACCAAACACAAAATGCCACTCAAGTTCACATATTACTGGATGATCCACCAGAATACGATCAAGAGATGACTGAATTTCCCAGTGTCGAGATGAATTCAAAATATTATCTGTAATGAAAACAAAAGTTGTTCATTGATGTTATACCAACATGGCTACTTAAACAATGTATCACTACAATACTGCCGGCCTTCTCTTCACAACCTCAATATGTCATTCAGGTCGGTACCTTTCCAACAGCTTTAAACAACTCTTGTTTCGGCACTCATCAAAAAACTACCTTGGACCCTAACGAAACTCAAAATTACGACCTGTCTCAAATATCATATGTTTTTTTCTAAAATGTTTGGAAAAATGCGCCAATGCCCAGACTTAATACCCACATGTCTGAAAATCACTTGCTTGATCCACACAATCTGTGCGTACAATCCTATGCATGGCACTGAACCAGCCCTCCTCAAAGTGAAACTGATTGCTCTGTGCATATGACCGACACAAAAGCAGTTAATAACCACCTGTTTTACTTGATTTTAAGTGCCGCTTTGACACTATGATTTTGACATTTTGATGATAGACTACCACATCATTGGCATTAAAAACACTGTGAGTAGATGTGTTCAGTCTTACCTACGTCACCGTAAAAGTAGCGTTTTTGTGGTGCAGGCAATTTTCAAAGAGCCCATACCATGGATTTTGGCCTACCACTTTTCTGCTAGGTAGGTCCATGGACTTTTAGGGTTATTATACTTACCCTCTTGAAAACAATAAAAAAAAACACAATGGCTTAACTACACAATATATGCAGATGAGACACCCCAATCTACACGAGATTTGATCCAAAATACCTGGAAACAGTGTCACTGCAGTATTCCAACTGGAAGCATGCATTAAAGACAGAAAAAATGGATGAATTAAATAACTCAACCTGAATGCGGACAAAAACTGATTTTTTTTATTGCTGGCTCCCACACACTTTTAAGGCTCTTCACAATGATCCCGGAATGTCTGCGGAACACAATTTGATTATTCATCACCAACTGTTCGTAATCTTGGTGTCCACTTTGATTCTGATCTGTCCATGTCCTGCCATATTTCTACACTTTCCAAGTCCTCAAGTTTTCATATCTCAGAAACATTGCCCGTATACGCCCTCTACATTGATGAGGACACCTTAATCATGCTGTAAGATACCTTGTAATTTCTAAACTGGACTACTGCAACTCACTACAATATGGTCTTACCTTAAAAGAAAAAAGGGAGACTCCATCTATTTCAAAACAGGGCTGCAAGACTCATATTTAAGTCAACCCGGAGGGAGCACATCACATAACAACCAAACACCATTATTAAACAACTCCACTGGTTACCTGTTAAAGAAAGGATCATTTCACATCCTTACACTAACATATAAGGCAAAAATGAAGCTGCACCAATATACCTTAGAAATCTTATTCAATGCCTACTCCACACTCTCAACCACCACTGTACTTCGCGAAATCCATGCTGACAGCAATCTTCCCTTGTGTCAAAAAGAACTATAAATCTACCGGTGACAAAGCTTTCTGCCATTCAGCACCATTTTTATGAACTAAGTTCCCTGCAACATTGCGTATGTCTCCTAACCTAAACCATTTCAACAAAATTGAAACATATCTTTTTCCAAGTTAATTACATTGTATGTTTTATATAAGTTTTAATTATTGTAGCTTTAAGATGTACTTTCTGTTTTTTATGTAATATGTTGTAACTGTAAAACCATGTAACGGCGCTTTGATCCATTCTTTAAGCTAAGGCGCTATATAAATATCTGTTATTTATTATTATTATTTATTGGGAAATAGGTCACGTGAAATACATATACCAGATGATAAAGAAGGCCCTTTACTTTGAGCAAGAGGTTCACACTGCACAAATCCTTTGCCTCAATGGCATGCCTTCGCCATCACCATTTTGGAAATGCACACAATCCGATGACTTCAAAGCAAAAAGTTCTGTGAAAACGCTCCAAACGGCCCAATTAAAACCCCGATTTTCGGAGATCGCTCTATAACTTCCCTGGCGCAAGGCTGTCCCCTACCCACTACCCAAATTTTGTCACCATACACAAGAAATGTCCCCCTGATTGTTCAAAACAACACCAAAATTGGACTCATTCCTCGTGCGTCATGACTACAACCCTGGCCCTGCTAGCGCAAGGGTTAAAAATTAGAAGGAAAAAAAAAATGACCGACCAGACCGCCCATGATATTTTTTCTTCCGGTATCCAAACAAACCCATTTGTTTTTATGCCTTATATTAGCTGAAGGGCCGAGAATGCCAAACATATAGACAGTTCCCTACTTGAGGGCCAAATACATGAGAATTTCTTATGTGTCCCTTAAATATTTTAGAAGACCCAATCAGGGCCATCAATTGTTGACGGGCCGTATTTGGCCCAGGGCTGTCGATTGGAGAAACCCAGGGGTACATACGATGAGTTACACCCCATCAGTGTTACTTCTAATCTGAAGGTACTGGATGAATAGGGAGATGTTCAATGGCGGGAAATTAAAAGTCCATGCGAAATCTATTGAAACATGTAATCTGCTAGCAGAGAAAAATCAATTCTGTGCATTCAAGGTAAATGCATTTGCTATATACTAGTACACTAAAGGCGGACTTAGATTTCCTAAGGATGACAGTCATTTTTCTCACAAATCATGTTTTGTGCATGAACTGAATGCTAGTCCACATATTAATCACAGTGTGAAATAGCTAAGCTCAAATTGACGTCCTTCGTATAAAAAAATACATTGGTCCTCGGACCGCTTGTGTCGCCTGCCGTCGCGGTTTGTGAATGATAGGCCTCACATGACCTTTGACCTTGATATGTGACCTTTGACCTCATAAACAAACAAAGGTTTGCATGTTAACTCCATAAACCAAGTTTGATTCCAATTGAACTTCAACTTTTCAAATGAGGTCAATTTTACATTTTCAGCCTATTTTACAACTTGACCTCACATGACCTTTGACCTTGGTATGTGACCTGCGACACAAAAATCGGAACTTTGTTTTAAAATTCCGGAATCCGGATCCATTTTTTTTGTTTTACACAGTATCATATGGTACTGTTACATACAATATATAAATGTTTTCTGCCTAAAAAAGATCTGATTCATCTCAAACTTTGGAATTGAGCTTTTTAGCTGACTGTCTTTTGTGTTTCGAAATCTCTGAGTCGGCCTTCAACAACCAAAACATTCTGACTTTGTATTTGCTTCAACGATATTCAATATAACAGGCAAGTTGACGGTTACTCTGACTTTTGACTCTAAGTTTTGAGCATCCGTGTTTTGGATATGAAGGAACACGAAAGTCTTTGCACTCTATGTAAACATGAAAGGCCAGATTATCTTAGTTCATGAAACCTGAGTGCAGTGAATCAGGCCACATATTCTGCCACCTCTCCTAACTAATTGACACTGTCCAAAACTTTTCTTCCGGTGACACAATGGGTTGAAGCTATTTGTAATCATTATAAAAACAGATAAATCAGTATTGACCCAAACTAGATTTGATGATCTAATTGTTGATAAATGACAAAGAGACAGCCTGATATGGACCATCTGACTTTGTCACTACACAGGTCACTTGGCAAGATTTTCAAACATTAGGCTACCCTTTCTTTTTTCCAGGTAAGAGGTACCCTAAACCTATCACGACCATAACTCAATCAAACTCGCTTAGCTGAGGCTAGAAAATGCCACAAAGTCCAAAACAATGCAATGATGTCATCGTACGCACACACATATGGGCACAAAATCACTCTTGGCTTGCCATCCTTGCTCGTGGGACTGGTGCACCAGGGGCCCCGGGTTCGAATCCCACCCAAGATGTGCAATCTTCTTTCGCTTCTATCCCTTTACCCCTTCCCTTCCTCTTGGGAGATAGGCTAGAAACCAAAACAGTGTTGGGGTTAATGAGATTTTTCTAAATTTCATACTAAAATCAATCTTAAAAGGCTATCAAAAAGAAATAGCCACATATTAGCTGGCATCTTTGAAACTAATTTAGTCCATTTTTTGTTTATTCCAAAATTTCACTGCATTAATAAGTAACCACCCCTTTTTTTTTTTTTTTTTTTTTTTTTTTTTTTTTTTTTTTTTTTTTTTTTTTTTTTTTTTTTTTTTTTTTTTTTTTTTTTTTTTTTTTTTTCCCCCCCCCCCCCCCCATTAAAAGACCAGAACTTTTTATGTCCAGTAAACCAGTTACTGTAGAAGCTGCAATTTTCAGGTAATCATTTTTTGCACCTTGCCAATTTTAAACCATTTTGCTTGTTTCTAAATTCACAAATTTAAACTTCATTGTAAAGAAATATATTTTAAGGTTTTTTTGTGGAAGTTGCTAAGTGCTAAAGGTACAAAAATAAACGTAGCCCTAATTTCTATTTAAGGGGTAAAGAAATGAGTTTTCTTCCTGTGACTGCCCTGAAAAATGTGTCACTGCCAATTCCGCTCTCAATACAACTCATTTGACCTTGTGTAATAAATGTCAAAATTGGAAATTAAAAATAAATCACACCATAAATATCACAAAACAGGAAATCTGACACAAAATAGGAAATGCACTAATCTTTAGAAGGCACACAAAAATATTTCTTTTAAGCAGTAATAGTGAACACTTACATCAATTATTGTTAAGACTCTAATGGAGTCCATCTTCAGTCTCAAGTGCTTATTAATATTTAAGAACATGTTTCCTGGATTTGTGAGTGATAGATACATGACTCAATGTTACGGCAACACACACACTTGGGAATGCATGTACACATAATACTGCAGTGAAAGTTATTATTCACACATCATGTTGTACATGTAAGAAGAAAATACACCTGTAAAACTGCAAAGACAAAACATATAACACAAACAATTCTGATTTTCTGACGGATCCATTTTGAATTTCAACTTCCCAAACATATGCAGTTCCTACCCAGACACACTTTGCACAAAAATATGAACAAATACACTAAACACACATACATTCACCACAAACAAACATGTGCATACCCCTATGTGTTTGAATTTCAAACATGTATGTTTTATACCACTTTGTGTTTTTTTGCTGTCAACTGAGAATTCTGCACTGGTCTATCAAAATACAGACACTTTGTATGCATGTTCATGTGTATAACAATATGTCATGATACACAATAAAATTTAACCTATCAGTGAGTGAGTATTAAAGTTTAACGACAACTCAACACAATTGTCATATCGTTATTGTTCCATTTAAAAACATCAAAATCTTTAAAAAAACCTACATTTTTTTTTTTTTTTTTTTTTTTTTTTTAAAAGTTAAAAATATTTAAACAATCAGCCTCCTTATGACATTTATCACCTGAAGAGCCCCTAATATCCTGAATCATGTTTTCAACTCAGGGGTGGGGGGGGGGGGGGGGGGGGGGGGGGGGGGGGGGGGGGTGGAGAACGTTATATTTTTCTACGAAAAAGTGGCATCATCAATGCACTCAAAGTATACATTTTTCACAGAAAGAGACATTCAACAAGGAATACCCGAGGGACTGGCTCACCTCTAGCAAAATGACTATGGGTCATATAAGTATAACCAATTTTTACATCGCGCTAATACAATCTCGTCCCTTCGTCCAATCAAACCTGAACTACCAACAGCTACAACATTGGGGTGAAAGGCATGCATTTATTATTAGGAAATGAATCCCACAGCATTTGCCAACTAGTTCTGATATAGCTATTAACTGAGCCCTTGAAAATCTGTAAATGGGATCTCAGGTTTGTATCTCATAATAAGGGCTCTTCGCCAATACACAACCTCTCAAGCGGAATGCTGTCTCCTGGGATTTATTTCTCTCAATACGTAATTAACCCGATCACATACCAAAACTCCAAGACACTCATGGCCACTCAATTGAGTGAGGATAGAACATACACAAGTCCAAAAAGATGCGCTGACGTCATCGCACCAACACTTATGTGGGCACGAAATCGACTGGTTAGGCCAGCGACTCCATCATGGTCGTCAATCCCTGCATGGCAATGGTGCGCCAGAGGCCCGGTGTCGAATCCCGCCACGGATGTCCAATCTTATTTAGCTTCTATCCCTTTACCCCTTCCCTTTTTTTTTTTAACTTAAAAATGTTAACATGCAAACAAACTGTGTTTAGGGGTACCCTTCCTTTTTTCCAGGTAAGAGGCCCGTAACGTTGTAATTGCGCAACCGCATGCACCATAAAATATTCAACCAGGGACATGGTCGGGGGTCGTACTTTGTTTCCCCAATCAGAATGGGGACTTCAGATAGTGTCCAGGTCCCACTTGTAGGGGGTGATACAAAATGCGCATGCTGCACTACACGTGCCACATCCAACCTACACACTCTGCCCACCCACACATAAACAAATCGGTAGCCATGAGGTCTTTGCAATTCAATTCAAATAACATTGTTTTTCATACTGACCTTAACCCTCCATCCTTTCTCATGACTTAATGCCTAGCAGGCACTCATAGGCAAGATGGATTAAAGTGCCTACGCGGCATGAAAGGAAGCCATTGCCCTTCCTACTCTCCCTCCATTTACCTGTTATACCTTGAGCCAAAATGCCCAAGAGGTATGAGGCAAAAATGTGAAATACTCCCCAAGCCTTAAAAATGGCCCAGACATGAAGGCAACCAGAAATGATAGATCTCTTGAGGGGTTAATGCCCAAAAGGCAGAGGTAATGACATGCAGTTTTGTTTTCCTCAATGCCCGGGAGGCACATGCCCCCAATAGGACAACAACAATAAAAATGAAAGCCTAATGCGTGCCGTTGGACTGAAAATAGCTTCCTACAAAGAACTAATGAACGAAAGTTTCGCATCGTAATTTGGAATTCAAAATGGAATGATTAAATAAAAATTTAATCATGCCATTTTTATCCAAATGGAATGTTTTTTAAATAAACATGTAATGCATTCCTGATGCCTAAGGGCATGGTGTCTGGGAGGAAACATTTTACATAAACAAAACCAGGCAAACATAAGCATAGCACACATGAATGTGCAGTTAAAAGGGGGATGGCCCGATTTTATAGTCTAAAGTTTTTCATCTTGACAGAATGATCTAACTCCCAAACTTCCATCTGTAAAGGTTTTGACGGATATTCAAAACCGTGTATGTGAGAGTATAAACGTGATTTTAAAATCCCATAGAGTACTGGGTAAAATTAATACTGGTCGACCAAAAAGGGGGCAAAATTTTCACTCACTCATCCAAACCAAACAAACACCCTTTAGCCCGTAAGATTCACAGGGTTAAATGAGAAAATAGTTTAGCTTTCTTTGACTACCAAAATGTTGACCACTTCCGGTAAAAATCTGGGGTCTCTGGGGACGAGGCTTAGTTGATCGGGCCATGGACTTTAAGTAATAATATATTAAAGTTGAAAACACACCACACTTTGACACCAATTGCCATCAAAATATGATAGTCTCTTGATTACAAAGCTAATATACAGAACTTAATACCACTAGTTCATTATTACCCATCGATTAACCACTCAAAACATTGTCACTTAAATTTTACAAAAACTTGTCACTTTGAAAATATCTATCAAACAGGGGGCACTAACATTTGAGAAAATACCAGACTCTAAAACAAGAGAGGGCAATAGTCCACTTTACCACAGGACTCAGGCAGTGGAGGCCAAAGAAAATCTCCAAATTTGATATCATTGTTTAACATGCCAGCTGTTAATGAGTTTTTGAAATATAAATATCAGCAACATGTCTCATTTCAAAATTCATTGGGAGTTGATTTGAATCAATTCTCTATAACATATTTAAAAGGTCCCAGGAAATGGCAAATAAAATTGACCATGTGCATGGTTTGTGTCAGTCTACAAGGAGGGTCCACAAAAGCATTCAATATTTGGGTGGTTTGATTGGTGATGGACATCATTTGGGGGTACATTGATTTTTCAGAGAGTACTAGGGAAAATTCCAGGTGACTGGTGTGACTGAATCATCTATTCATGACACTGACTGAAAAATCCAATAGTTTCACTATGATGTTATGGTAGTGTATCTTTTTTCTGGCAATGTTATTGGGAATGGAAAGTCTCATAAAGATTGGAGAGTAGGTTTATCAATCTCATTTCCTGGGACCTTTAAAAAATATTCTATATGAATAACGGACAAGGTTGAGGTCTTATGGGCCATGGGAACTGACGGCCCGACATCAAAGCACCCAAAATCGGTTTGCAGTTACGCCTGTTTATGCTGAATCATTTCGATTAATTGGGTGTGTGCTTAGCGATATTGAATGAGGTTGGTCACAATGCCTGATGACTGCTATGATAAGACTACACTGCCTTATAATTAACCTTACTTCAGAGTTGCCTCATATGGTTAACAAGGAAGGACTATTAATAAGAAAAACAGATATATAGAAAAACAAAATTCCTTCTTGCTGTATTTAAATTAGGGCACTGCACATGCTATTAATTAATATATAACAAAAAACAGCAAGTAAACGTGTGTCATCCCCTGGCAACGATGGCCAAGTCTGGAACAGACCTCCGAATGACCTTGGTCCATGACCTTTGACACATCCACATAGGAATGAAGCCCTATTGCAACCTTATCCCAATTGGTTGAAATCGGACTTAACTTCTCGAACAAGACGTGAAAAACAAAAAACCTAACCAAACTGGAACACCACAGACAGATGTGTGCTATTGCAATATCCCCCACATGATAATAATAAGTGTACCCGTATTGTTAAATTTTGCCTATTTAAATAGAAATTTGGGCACCAGTGATGGTGCAAAGCCTCACAAGAATAAAAAACCTAACTCAATTGAACAAACGGTGCAAGGCGCAAGTAAACAAATCATACTTAGGATTTTAATGTGTGACAGCTTCAATATGTTGAATGATGATATTGGCCCCTCATCTCTGTTCATGGTGGTTCCCAGTGTTTGAAAAGACAGCTGCTAGCTTGTGAAATGTCCACCAGTCGTAATTGCAATTTTTGCGACTAAATCTATGAATTATATCATTTCATAGGGGGTATCAGTGGAAAGGGGTAGGCACATATGTGCCACCGATATGAGTCGCATTTTCACCCCTTATAACAATGGGTCGCTTTTTTGCCCCGTATGCCATATGGTTGGGGTAAGGCTCTGTTTTCCCAATTACTACACATAAATGGGTTTTTTTTGGCCCCTCTTATATTAATTGGTTCAGTGTTTATATTTGAAGATGTTACTCATGAATGGCCACTATTTTTAAACATTTTAAATATAAGAATGAATGAATGGGTCACTATTTCTTTAAGTGCTTTAATACGATACACATAGGTCTATTTTTTGCCCCGTGGGAAGTACACCAGCACACCCAGGGTTTTAGCAGTTTTTTTCTACTTCGACAGTCACAACTTGGACTTGTGTAATGTTTAATAATCATTATTTTCAAACATCTGCACGTTCTGCTAATTTCTGGGAGGACTTTCTATTGACTGTTATTGCAAAAAAGTGTTTAAACCACAGTATTTTTCAGTTGATTCCAAGTTAGAGCCTACAAAAGTTCTACCCTGGCAAAATTTTAGAAGGAAAAAAATAGTAACTATTACAGGGCGAGTAGTAATGTCAAATGCATGCCAATGTATCGCAACAAAACACACACTTCAAAGTGGACCAGCCACGTGATTGTTATGAGCCACACACCAATTAAAAGATGTCACTAGGGAAATTAAAAGTGAGCACAGCGTTGACCCCATGCAAATGGTCTCTTATTTTTAGAGCAAGTTTAAACACAGTGGCGACACAATGTACAATGATATAAGTAGGGACAGCAAGACCTATATCACCACAAAAATCAGAAAATCCATTGCGGGAATTTGCCATTCGGCCTACAAAAGGTTGTAATATGTATGTTTAGACGCCTCTTATGCTTATTTCCCATAGAAATTAGAAAGATTGTTGTATAATGTTTGTTAAAACTAGGATTTTGACCGGCGAAAAAAATAATATATTGCCGCAATGTGTTGTGAAATTTCACCAAAATTACACAGGATGTAGTTAGTGGCATTAATACTCCAACTTAGTCGCAAAAGTGTGTCGCCGGTGAGATTTTTGTTTTATTCTCGTTTTGTCATAATAATGAGACTATCAAACAACTGTGAGACGAATGTGGACAGAGGGGTTGCACCAAAATTGCCGAAGAGCAAGGTCTTCTCAAAACTTGGTGAGCCAATTGCTTCTGGCTTATTTCCTTTTCTTGCAGAAGCAACTTGGTATTGTCAGAGGGAAAGCCAGCAAAATAGAAATAAGAAATGGGATGAGAGAGGAAGGGGTAAAAAGAGCAACTGAATTTGGTATTCTTTTGGATTATCTTTCAAGTTGTGACAGTGGGATACAGACCCGTAGAATTCATCCATAGCCAAGTTTTTAATTACAAGCGAGTAGTGGCATAGGGGCCTAGGGTGTTTTGACTCAATCCTATAATGCATTGCAGTGTGCCTATACTGTACTAAACACATGTCAGTACTTAGGGATAAAAAGTGTTCCAAAAGTTCAAGAACCACAAAACATTTCATGATTATGCAAAAAAATCCCTAAGTAGTAATGCTTTGTGGGCTAAAATGAGCATAAAAGTCAGGATTTTTATATGTTAAGAATAGGATTTTTGTGTGATCACATGACCCTATTGAGGTAAAATTTCCCAAAATTGGTGCATTGTGGGATTGACTCAATACACCCTCTGGCCTAGGGGCATGCAATGGCTGTTGCCAAAGCAGGCACATGCTATTCAAATGTGATGCACTAGCAATAACATGTGAAATGGGAGATTCAAATATGAAATGGGTGTGAATGTCTTGACAAAAAGCCAGCGTGTACCCCAAGACTCATTTGCATTCAAAGATGGCCAACACATGAATATAGTAGGGATATATAGTCTGCTCCACTTGAAATCCATACTGTTGTATATCTCCGACAGAGGGGACAGAGGGGGTTTTGTCTTCAAATGGAGCTACCCAATAGGGTCTTCCACTCGGAATCTATACTCTCCCTTATGGAAGACTTTCAGAGTCTTTCTATGATTTCAACTGTAAGTTACCTAATGGGCTATTCCATTTGAACTCCATACTCCCTCTGCAAGAGACTATATAAATCTTCCACAGCAGTAGTGCAAATTTCAAAACTGTTCAGTTTTTATCAAATTTGTAAATATTTACAAGATTTACATATTTTTTCATGAAAATTGACAAAACCTAGAGTAGTACTATCTTTAGAAGGCTCTTATTTGGCTTTCAGCAAGAAGATGTTAACTTTTTTGTGCAACCCTAACTTGAGGTAAGGTTTTGGACACACGAGTGAGAAGTGAGGGAGACGTTACCTTCTTTGGTGAATCTGGGGGAGACTCGGGTACCTGTATGTATGGCAAGCAAGCAAGCGAGCAAAATAAATAAAAGCAGATATGATATTAATCTACGATGAGTAGGGTTCCTGTTAAGATATCAACAAGGACATTCCAAAATGTCCAATTCAAGTAGTATAAAGCCCATGATATACTTCCAGTCACAACGAGCAATTGGCGTGCGCAATACCAGATTTTGACCCAAGATCAAGCATTACGCAAGCTCAAGAGCAGAAATCGCTCCGCAAGCTAGCTGGAAATATCATGGGCTTAATTCAACTTGCCCTCAACAATTGGCACTATTAGCAGGTTACAGGTTTACAATCGCTATTCCATGCGTACTATCATTGTCAGTTTAAAAGCCAGTAACCAAATGCAATGGCCAGGAGAACTGGGGGGTTGTCCCAGCTTGGTAACGAAGAACCCGCTTCGATGATATGTGATGAAATTGGGCGTAGAAAGCAGGAAATAGCAGAGAAGCACATGGGTAGGGTTTTGGGGTGGTTTGGATAATAGTATTTGGTGCTGATAAATGCAACTGGCTATTCCAATTTAATTCCTATGGCCCCTTATGGAAGGCAAAAGTGGATTTTGGTATAATCGGAGTGGCCGAGTCAGTTGTCGGTGATGGGGTGGCAATGGGCGGTGCCATTTGTAGAAATTGGGCGGTCCGCATCAAACATACTATCATGCGAGTTTTTTGGTCAATGCTCTTGAAATGGTTCTTCACAATCACACGTCCCACCTGAAGAACCATTTCAAGACCACTGACCAAAGACTTAAAATGAGAGTTAAAGGTGCAGTTTTGTGATTCCCCGGGCGGGGAATTTCTGTTTTTTTTTCAAAATTGTTCACTAGATATCCTTGAGAAAAGCTTATTAAACAAAATTTTAGTTGATTCTGACCTTGTGGTTTTGGGTGTGGGTAATGGAGCAAGTGCTTTGTGTTTGGGCCCAATGGGGTCCCAGTAGTCCATATGCTGTATGTCTTCTGTCCGTTTATGGACAGAAAATCCAAATGTGCGAATTTCTTACAAGATACACGACTTAATGGTGTGCGGAGTTTACTATTAGGTACACATGGAGTTACGTGTATGGTGGGTAATGGGGGGGTTCGATAACCATAAAATCTAATCTCAACTTTTTGGAGGTAATCAGGGGGACGAAGTTGTGGATCAAGAATGCCCTTTAATAACATGGGGGCAGTAAAGATGTGTATCACATGGCAGTACTACGTACCCTATGACCTTCTTGCAGTCAGTCACACAACACTTGCTCCCCATACAGGATACCAAATTATTTAGGTACCATGTAAAGGTAACACCTGAAGTCAAAAGTGATATGATCATTTCATGTCTACACATACACATTACGGTGGGGGCTGTATCACACGCAGGGAAGTCAGAGACATTTTTCTATGCCTATAACGGTGTACGCTACGGTACTGGCATGTATAGAGTTACTAAATGAGCAAAGCCCTACACCATTTGTTTTTCTGGACTTAAAAGAAGCTGAAAATTGGATTCATCCAACAGGTTATAAGCAAGTGACTTTAGATACATGTTTTCCCTTTTTTTTTTTTCTTTTTTGGCTTTACAAATTTTTGTTAAAAGTAATAGATGTATCAAAAAAAATGTATGTGTGACCCGGGGTCGGGACCAATGAGAAGCTCAGTTACGGGGGGGTTCATAATTAGAGAATAAAGGTATGATTTTGGTGAATACCGTTTTCTCTCATTTAGCCACAAATAGAGCAGCACGGCATTGTGGAAGGGTGGAAGAATGAGGCGCAGTGCGGGGTGCCAAATGCATTTCCATGCAAAAAAATACTGGCATGCAGCATCCGGTTTTCAATTTGTCGTAAATAGAGTCCCGGCGGTTCCCAAAATCATCCTTCTTTTCTCATTCTCAATTTAATAATGAGTAATCTTTTAAAACCTAATATTGGGTCCATTGTGGCCTACATACAACAGAAGAACTGCCACACCGGGCAGTTGAGAAAAATACGAACAAAGCGCCGTTGAATTGCAAAGAACATACACAATGAGACGCAACTGGGCAGGTGCGTTAAAGGTAAAAAAAAAAAACGCAGTATGACGTGGGCCGCACACCTCCAAATAACATGGATACGTAGTGGGCGGACTACCTGGTTGCAGATTATGGGGCGAATTGAAACCGGGCAGGCATGCGTCATGAAATTGTGTACATTTTCACAGCTCCGTTTAAGAATTTTCAGTTCACGCATCTTATATCTTTTATGCTGGGCAAAGGTTTGCATTTATAACATAATTCTAGGCTTTTATAATTTGTAATTTTTGGGTCTTTTAAAAACAAACTACACAAGGGCAAGCGGTCATCTTCCAATTGACACCAACCCTTCATTCACACCTGTTGTTGATATTCTCCATTAGATCCCCAAATAGGATCCACGAATGTAGATTTTAAAGAGAAATGGCAATGCCGGGGGGTGGCTTGCATCTTAGGAAGGACGGCAGCAAATGTCTTATCTATAAGTGTTCTGCCTCCAGTCTTGGTTGGAAAGTTTCTTGCATCAATCAATGTATAATGCATTCATATCATATCAGTTTAATGATCTCCAATAAGGTGGGGGTGAAAAACTCACAAGAATGTTAAACATATCCAATGCATCAACTGCCACAGGATTGGAGTGAAAGCCATTAGGCTCTCCAACATTAATTTTTTGCCTATTGCCAATTTTGCAGACCATAAATAAACCACCGTCCCTTCTCAGCTTTTCAAGAGTCTGGGGTATAAAACAAATAATTATGTGGTTTAATGTAAACTTAACACTAATAATTGGCGGTTGCTTTGGGTAGAGTTCAGCAACTTACATATCCATAATCCTGCCATAGAAGTACGCTATGGCCTCTCAATTGGCAGGTGCATAATCATCGCCACTGACTAGTCTTATTGTCAAAGGACCTCCGGTTTAGTTACACTCCATTTTCAACTGATATAACTCCCATCACACGTCATGGTTTCAGGTGGAGTAGTAAATCATTTTCCCAGGCTGTGACATCGACACCCACTGCCATCCTAAGCAAAATCCGGGAGATTCTCTAAACCCCCTGAGGTCTAACTTTCTTACAGTTTCTCTGATTGGCTCATTTACGTCTCTAGGTAACTGACTCTGTGCAACTAGACGGCACTCTATAATCTTACAACATGTCTCCGATTAGAAATTTTTACTTAGAATTAGTTCTCTGCATTGGTCTATATTCATCACATAATAATGTATTTAACCAATAATATACGCTGTTGTCGCACAGACTGCGAGTGTCGCGTCTGCGTCGGGCGGTTTGTGAATGGGGCCAAAGGTCACCCGAGGTCTGCAAGTCACATGAGGTCACCCACATGGTCACGCCCACCCCGCCCCCGGCCTCCTTTCCCACCAAGGTTACGTCACCAGTAGCCCTTAACGGAACTCATACGGTATCCAATAATATTGACGGCCAACATTATTAATGACATGCATACACAGACATACATACACCCAGTACTCTATGTGGTCCTCCCCCCCCCCTTCTGCAATTCTTGTGCGCGGATACACAAAAATCAGGCCAAAGACCTCAGGGGGTTCAGTTCTTAACAATTTCCTCAACCCTTGACCGATGGTTGCTGGGGTGGTTGAAAACCTGGTTGCTGCTTTGGTTGTACTGGGGGCTAAAATGTCTTCTTCTCGCCATCTGAATCGAAAAAAAATCCATTCTCCTCTGGCTATTGGCAGAGGGGGTCCGAAGGCCTGTTGGTTTCTCCTCATACACCGTTTTCATTCAACATCTGTATAGATTCCTCCCCTTACGGTGTAGGGCATTTTGAATACGAGTATGTTTAAGTCGTAGTCCTTTTTCCGATATGTCGCAATTTGGCACCGTCAGTCTGCATGGTTATAGGAGGCAGGTCAACTTTGTTCTCTCACAGAGCTTAGTCGCGTATAATAGGCCTATGTTATAGAAGTGCTACAACTACAGTGCCTACCCAGTGGCAAAAGAAATTAGAAATGAGAATGCTTAATCTGAATCCCTCTCTCCTCATACCATCGTTCTAAACCCAAATGCACGCAAACAAAATCTCATAGTGGGAGCGCGGCGATGACAAATGACAAGGGTCACACATGTGATGAGTACGTGGGGGTTGTTCTACAATATCAGATGCCACCACTAGCCGCAGACATTATAATACACAACCAGCTCTGGTTCTACTTGATTTCTCTCTGTTGGAGGTCAAATGAACGAAGTCGATGACTATGAAGGCTTACTGACAAAGGAATTGGCTTTAACTGGCCTTCAAAGCGAAAGTAGTGGTTCCGCGCCTGTATGCTGGCGTGATCAATGTGTCACATGATGTAGATTGGAATTGAAACCACTCCATTATGCTGGGTAACCATTTCCTCCCAAGATTACTAGACATCCTCTTTTAGGGCTGATAGTTGAATCGGTACTACATAGGGCATTTTGAACTCCTGTCTGTCTTTCTTTCCAACTTCACAAAAGGTCCTAATCAAATTTCAAGTACAAGAGTTAACTCCTGGGACTTTCTCCCTCTATTTTTCCAAGAATCTATTTGTGTGCACTTCTGCAAGCTGCAGTACATTGTTTGATGGCAGTGGTGGTACTTAGACCATTCTTTTCCTGGGGGACAACGAGGTGTGGGGGGGATTGGTTAAGTACAGGTAAGCTTGTTTTATATTACCTTTTCTTGTATTACTAAGGTTTTTTTAGACCGCTTCTAAAATGACCCACAGGACAAACCCAAACCAACATGCTGACCCAAGACCAGGCTTGTTTGGATCATTGAATGAATTTTTCCATACTGATTCTGAACCTCGAAAAAAGAACCGGTTAATGAAAATTGCTTATTTTTGATATTTTTTTTTAAAAAAAATACTGACTCCAATCTCGGGTATTCAACTATATTTATCTGCAGAAGGTCAAATGTGTTAATCACACATGGTTACTACTACATCCACGTCAAGAACAATCAAAACGCACTAATACAACTTAGACTATAAAATTGGAACATGTTTCTTTAATCGAATATGTCCATGAGTTGAAAGGCAAAATAAAATTACGAACACTATGGCAGTCTCTGGCCGGTTTTTGGCGATCACCTGGCTTACTAAAAAGTGGAAGTGGGGGGGTGGCTACCTTGTGTCGGGGTGCCTGCTGTATGCATAGGACGGTGGTGTAAGGCTAGTTTTTGGTGGGCGAGGGCAGGGCAACGACTGCTCCACAGTTTCATGGTCCATGACGGGGCCATGGTTTATCCATTTGACCTCCTTGACGCTTGAGCCACCGCCGAGAACGCTGTTGGATTCCACTAACCGAATACAACGGCGGTCTTCGGAAGTCGGTCAGACACCCCCCACCAATTTACGAGGATGTGCGAGCCCTCCGTCTCCGAGCAAATAGACTCGTTCAACAGGGTGTGATAGCTAGGGGGCGTACCTGAGTGCTGGTTGTAAATCTTAAATTGATTACACTTAATCGTACTTATGACAACGTGAGTGTATTGTGCCAATTCAATGCAGTACTTTTTCATTTCACCTGAAGTAAAGTGCCGTCGGCAACCTCCCAAATAACCTTCTTACGGCGGTCGGTGGGAGCAAGTCCCGGTCATGGCCGACCACGCGTCCGACCGCGTAGCTATACACTGGCGGTCAGACAGACAGACACACAGACAAACGGACACATTTATTTTGTGGTGCTGAGTGAAACTCATGTGAAAGAAAGGAATACACACAACTGGCTTCACTTTTTGACCTGAATAATGATGGGAAACTGGATGACCTTTCATACACATGTATGACCCCTTTCCAAAACAGTTTGAAAAGGGCTAGCTCAAACTGTTCAGACAACATTAATTTTCAACTTTTTTTTTTACTTCGGTATAACCTGCTATAGTCGCCGTCACAATTCCTTTTCTGAAATAGGCGTCCACATACCCGCGCGAGAGTTGCTGCGTGTACGCGCTGACTATGTATTTCCTTTACTCGTTGTCATGGTTCTGTCTGGCGGGAATGCTGGCATAGTCTTGATGCAGAGAAAAGGAATTATGACAGAGTATAAAATGTTTGTTCCTAAACAATGTAAGCATATATGATAACACGCTTAGCTTTACATGCATGAATTTATGCTAAATCAATCAAGTTAGACTAAGAGAGTGTGACCCACTGGTGAGGGTATTAGTCTTTGGTGCTGGAGGGGAGTTTCCATAACTTGACCCATCTGACGCTTTTTTCTGACACACTTATGAATTCGGAAACCATAACAGAATAAACCTGTGCTTAACACGTGAAGGGTTTCTGAATTCATGTGCGTCGGAAAAAAGTGTCAGAAGGATCAAGTTACGGAAACTCCCGTGCTGGAGGTCCCTGTTTCTATTCCCAGCAGGGAGCACACTGAGATTTAATCAGGTTTGATTTCTGGATTCAATCTGTATATGAATAAAATTAGAATTAGTTCTCCCAAGAGAAGATACCAGTTGCTTCCCACAATGCATTGCTTCCAATGGAGGTCTTTGTACAGGTACTGATGGGAATCGTTAGAAATGAAACATGACTAAATTGACAGTACTGATCACAAACTTGCATTTTGAGAATGTTTCATCTCTAACGATCCACATGACTACCTATACAAAACCTCCACTGGAAGCAATGCATTATGGGAAGCTACTGATATCTTCTCTTAGTTCTCCCCATGGGTCAATTGGACTTGGGTGACTGAACTGTGATAATACCACATCCTTCGGAGGGGATGTTTAGCTGTCGGTCCAATGTACAGAGAGCCATACCTGTACATGCATATTCACTGTCAGTTTCAAAAAGAGTTGGTGATTACCCCTTGCTGTCCCAATTCTCTCCCAGTGAATTGACCCCACTAATGGTTGGTAATAAGCTTCCTATAGAGGCTTTCTTGGGCTATCCAGTCATTGTCAGAATACTCAAATTAAAGGTGCGTGTTCCGATCGTCTTGAGACCCCCTGATTTAGTATCGATTTTGACATCAGATGAAAAGGCCGTATTTTTCTCTTTATCGTCCTGAAATTTGAGCCTTCAAATCCATTTCATTCCCAAGATAAAACAAAAAACTGCTGTTTTAATGGTTAATGGAAATATATCTCCCCCTCCATTTTTCAGATGTGTGCTTTCCATCAACGCAACCGTTAAGTCAAACGTCAGCTGAAAGTTACCTGGTCTGGAACACCCCTGGAGGACTGTGATAACCCTGTCTACCTAGGAGTTACCTTGGACTGCACTCTCTCTTATAAGACCCACATCAAGAAGTATGTTCACACAATAAACTCACTGACACAAGATGGGGTGCTCGCCCACATACCCTAAGATCGACGGCACTTGCCCTGTGCTACTCATGTGCAGAGTATGCTTGCCCTGTATGGGAAGCTTAAGTCTTTGCAAGTGCAGTCGACTGACGAGAAACTAATTTACATATCAAAGTCCATCATCGAATTTTACTTCAACGCAGGCCCACCCGAATTTACACTCTCTCGGTCTCTATCCATCAACTGGCGCAGTTGATGGATAGAGTTTCTCGATCAAGTTCTAACTGGTCCACACAGCTCCATGCGACTATATTATTGATGAGATTGCAAACGATTTCCAATCTGCTACATGTACCTCAGAAACAGACAAAAATTAGTACGAATGAATGAACAAAATTAATTTAGTATTCTGCCACCACATCCTTCAACATGCAGTTTATTCTGCTGAGGCTGCCAAATTCATTGGGTGGTGGCACAATACAAAATTCTTTCCAATAAGATAAAACATTTTTTATGCATTTAGTACTGAATAACTTTAATCAAGATTATTCCACCAACCTATTCAATTTATCTTGTGATGTCACCAAATAATTCAAGCTGAACCCTAACTTTTAAATGCAAGTCACTTCTTGGGCATATCATGCTTATAGCAGAAGATTTAATCTGGTACAGATTTATTGCCCCGTCCCTGGGTCATATAGTATGCACAGTCAGGCATCTGAAAGTGAGTTTTTCTGTTTCAAAATTGTTGACGTTTATTCTGTTGAGGCTGTCAAATTCATAGGGTGGTGGCACAATACTAAATTCTTTCCCAAGCATTACATCACCAGACTACGAAGTAATCCAAAGGATACAAATTGTTCAGATGCAACACAAAATGGAAATATTGCAAATATCTCATTTAGGACATGAATTTGACTGCCAAATGATATTAGAATGGGTTTATTTTCTATTGAAATAAAGTGTTAAACACACTCCCCCAACACTTGTCCCAAACTAGGATTATAATGATCACAGCAATCCTATGGCACAGCTTTGCACCTGGTACCCTAACAGGTGTTCAAATCCAAATGCAAGTCATAATAATTGTTGGGACACTTTGCCTCGTTAAAATGAACTCCTGCTCTGCCGGATCAATGTTGGTCGCTGGAAGCACACTCATTCAAATATTCTATATGTGTATCTAAACAATGATCATGCTGATTGGTGGGGACGGGTGGAAGGTTGAAGTAGTATACAAAGGAAAGAATTTTGTATTGTGCACCACCCTATGAATTTGGCAGCCTCAACGGAATAAACAGCATGTTGAAGGATATGGTGGCAGAATCTGTAAAAATATTGTCCAACACTTCAAGTGAAGCCAAGCGGACAGGAACAGTGTGCGCATGGATCTGCTTAGTCAAGTTTCTTTAAATGGTTGATGACTTGTTGCTGAATACTAAATTCATTTCGAAACAAATGAACAAAACAATGTATCATTGGGCAAGTACAAGAAGGTCATAGCTGCCATTTGTCAGAAATTCCCATCAAACAGTATTATGCCAAGTCTTTGGTCAGTGGCTCTGAGTCACCCAAAGAACCATTTCCAAGAGCCACTGAAACACGGAAAGATAAACTGAGAGTTATCCTGATACATGGCAGCACACAGGTGTGTCACATGGCAGCTATTGCACTTACGCGAAAGAGGTCAACCTGGCTTCTAATTCCAGTATGCGTACCTTCCTAAATAGAAAAGGCAACTCGACCATGAGAACTTAGATCAACGAAAATCAATAGTAAACAGAATTAAAGCTCATATACACTACTGCTTATCGATTGATAATGGGTTGGGTTTTGAAACCAACCTAAGCAGCTCGTACATTATCAGAATTTGGGTAGGTATACGCTACCGGAATTAGAGGGCAAAGTAAACTCCATTCCACAACTATTATGGTCCGGAAGCCAGTACCTGCAGACTGACCTACATTCCTGCAACCACATCCACCTTTTGTTGTTGTCCATTCCATTTCAGCCAATTCCATCACTGACCATACAGAATAAATATCCAATGGGGCCTATGTCCGTAGTAACCGCGCCAGCCGTAAAAGTTTATCAACACTGGGCAAGTGCTGCAAAGTGATGTTCTACTTTCAGCTATTGCTTCCAGTGTGTATTTAAAGACACATGTTGTACTCCCAACTCAAGGAGCATCATTGAACACTCTCTCCAACTGTAAGTCTTAAATGCATTTGCACAAGCTATAAGGTGTGAACAACTTTAGACAAAGGCCATGGATGTATACAGTAATGATTAGTATTGTCCCCTCAAAGATGATCACAGAGCATGAGCATAACCATGTACCAACCACAGTGGCTAAACCTCTATTTTGGACTAGAGTGTGATCCCTGCTATAGGAAAGTAAACTAGTTTTTCAAATATCCATGGGAAAATATGAAATGTGTCCAATCCTTGCAATTCCAAACAGGCTATGATATGTGAGGTCAAAGGTTATGTTCAGGCCCTACACTCATTTTTTTCAAAAGAGTCCAAATAACCCCAACTTGCCTGCCAAAAGGTTAATATTTTTGTATCAATGAACAGTTTTAACGTTTAGTAATGTACCTGTGCCAAATCTGATGTGCAGATCCAAAAGTCTCATCATGGTGTGAAAAAGTGGGGAATTTGGGAAGCCCCTTCCCAGGAAATTTTGGTATTTGGAGGGAACTTTGGGAATTTGGAGGGAAATTGTGCCTTTTTTTGTACACAAAAACAAATACATTTTGGAAATTTTGTAGCTCGCTTCCCAAAAAATAAACATTTGTTCATGTCTTGAGTGTCATATACAACAAATTCAGAAGTTTTTATTTTCTGTCCACAAACAGAAAATACAGCACAGTGGTCTATGGAAAACTATGACACAAACATTTATCCATGACTCCATGATTGAAATTAACTAAAAAATTTGGAATAAGCTTTTTTCAAAGATATTTAGTGAATCATAAACACAATACAAATACAAAGTTCAGCTTTAAGCCTTTAATGGGAGATTGACCAATAACATTTTTAGCAATATTTGCTAAGAAGTTGATGCTTCCAAGTAGAAATTCTGAACTTGCTTAATAAGGTAACAAGAGAAACACAAACACAGTTGAACTAATAATAATTTCCTATGAGCATTTCCCCTACTCTGGTAAGTGAATTTAAATATTTACTTAACAAGTAGAGGGGAAAATCGCATGACATTGACATTTATTCACAAACACAATTAGATCACCATTATAAATCTAGCACAGGTCTCTCTTATTGAACAGGGGGGGTAGGACACGACCTGCTCGATTTGGGCATTGGGGATTTCCAAACGGTAATTTGGGGAACTGTTACGTGCATTTACTATGGCAGTCTCTGTCTCAGTGACATTACAAAATCAACTCTTAAACCTTCGTTCAAAAAATCTTAGTAATATCATGATAATTTAAGGAAAAAATATTAATGTCAAAATCCGTTGAGGTTAGTGGATTAACCTCACTGCAAAACAGTGTAATTTCCAATAAAAAAAAAAAAAAAAAAAAAAAAAATAAACATTTGTTCATGTCTTGAGTGTCATATACAACAAATTCAGAAGTTTTTATTTTCTGTCCACAAACAGAAAATACAGCACAGTGGTCTATGGAAAACTATGACACAAACATTTATCCATGACTCCATGATTGAAATTAACTAAAAAATTTGGAATAAGCTTTTTTCAAAGATATTTAGTGAATCATAAACACAATACAAATACAAAGTTCAGCTTTAAGCCTTTAATGGGAGATTGACCAATAACATTTTTTTTAGCAATATTTGCTAAGAAGTTGATGCTTCCAAGTAGAAATTCTGAACTTGCTTAATAAGGTGGTAACAAGAGAAACACAAACACAGTTGAACTAATAATAATTTCCTATGAGCATTTCCCCTACTCTGGTAAGTGAATTTAAATTTGGGCATTGGGGATTTCCAAATGGTAATTTGGGGAACTGTTACGTGCAACATGCATTTACTATGGCAGTCTGTCTCAGTGACATTACAAAATCAACTCTTAAACCTTCGTTCAAAAAATCTTAGTAATATCATGATAATTTAAGGAAAAATTATTAATGTCAAAATCCGTCGAGGTTAGTGGATTAACCTCACTGCAAAACAGTGTAAATTCCAATAATGGTCATTTAAGATTTAAATATTTGTGACTAGGCCTAGTCTTTAGTCAAGTCTGTGTGTAACCGTTCGATATGCGTAAGAGCGCCCTAATACAGTAAGTCTTTGAAAAAGACGCACCCGGAAGTTGATGCCATTTTGAATTTGCTGTTGCTGTTAGGTTGGCATGTCCTACCCCCCTGTTATTGAAGATCATGGCAACATGAGGGCGGCAGACATGTTTTGGAGAGCTCTTGCAACCACATGTTGAATTAATGAATCGGTGGGTGCAGGACTCAAAACACTGAGCCATGCCATACAGGTTACTCTATAAAGATTACAATGGAATCACAGATAGATAATATGAACAGGTCATTTAATTACCTATTCCAAGCCCCCCTCCCCAACCCCTCCCCAAACCAAAAAATCTATGCTAAGGCAAAAAAAAAGTTTGTTTCCAGTACTGTAGGAAGTCCAAAATCTTAAATGCAAATGAATTGCAAACCATATTTGACTGTCATATTATTAGTTTATAAGACAAAAAAAAAATCATTGGATCACATTTTTAATACACTATTCGGGAAAAAAAAAAAAAAAAAAAACTGTAACAAATAATTTTTATATATCTTGGCCTTAGGATTAAGTTATTGTTTGTGTAAGACCATAAATAAAAGTAACTTGTTTCCTGTAGAATTTTAAAAGGGGGTATACATGGAACTCTTTCCAAATTTTCTATCTTACAGCATTTTTGTCTTTAAAATTTTGCTCCAAATTCATCATGCACACGACCTACTAGAAACAAACCTTTTTTTTTACCTAATACATTTAAAGGTGCAACCGGATATTTCAAGGCATCCATATTTTGCTTCATTTCATATAGATTAGACACTCAATAGATTTCTTACCATGTATTTGGCTACAGTCTTAAACTAAAAGTGAAAACAAGAGGTGATTAAATATTTCGATATAAAACATAGGCCAAATTTCATATTAGTTCCAATACAAAATTGAAATTTCACAATTTTTGTACAAAAGGAATTATTCTCCGCTTAATCCTTTCAGATGAAACTATTTACTGGAAACCTTTACATCAGTGCAAAATCAGAGCTTCATTTTTTTTAGAGGGGATATATGTGAACTCTCTTGTTACAGCCTCAATATCAATTAGGTAAGTCATGTTGAGCCTTTAAGAATTGCAGTGTTGATAAAATACTGATAATTACAAAATGTACAAGCATACAATACTATGTGTTCTTTTAATGTAATGCTTCTATAACAAAAAGGAAAATAAATATTGCTGGCATAACACAAAACACTCATGAATATATGTGTGAGCACATTTGCTTGTATATGTACACAAACACACATAAAAGGTGCCCATCCCACTTCCACAATACAACAAATTTTGTGGGTTTTTTCCTTCAAGGGAAACCATCACCAACAGACCTTAATTTCTGATTTTGTTTTCATTTGACATTAACATTTTAATGCGAGCATTAATTGTGTTATACCTGTACAATAGGCCATATAGATTACTGTACAAATTACTTCCAGTAACTGCAAAAAACATATTTTAGCTTGAAGCACCACAATGGACACAAAGTCAGCCAAAATATTTTGCAGATCAGATGAGAAAAATCCAGAGATTTTCTAATGATACCCTAATCTCAAGTTATGGGGTGAGTGGTGGGATCAAGGCTGAGGATCGGGTAGTGCCCCCTTTACATCTGGGGTCTATATCATGTGAATCCACATGATAAATCCATGCAGACAGTCATTATCTTAAGCTAATCAGGTGCAGTTCAACAGCCGAACAGTTTTTCTGTTAAAATCCTTGTCTGGTCTGATCAAATCCTGGTACAGACAGTAACAACTCCCCAATGCAGACTGACCCCCCCCCCCGCATGATTTCAATTCGCAAATTATAACAGGTACTATGAGCTGTGTATTGATATTATTTTGAGGTTAATGTGCTCATGTTCTACCACATTTTACTACCACCACACATGCCTGTCAACGTTGCATCTCCTTGCGTATCATGTTCTTAGCATTCTATGGGTTGTTCAATTTTTCTCACTAGGTGGTGGCAGTCGTCTCTTGTTTAATTAAGCCATAAAGATTGGAAAATTGGGAGTTGATGATAACCTTGAATTATAAATAAAATATGTTTAAGAATGAGAATTAACATAACATTTTTTGAACTGGTACTAACTCTTCGATGAATTGAAACCATCGGTACCATCATTTTTAAAGTTTACGACTAGGCCGGAGGCTTTTGTTCGTCCACTTAAAAAAATAATGGCATTGCCTTAACGGTCAAAAGCACAACAAAAATCAAAGCCGGACAGACGGACACCTCCATTTTAAAAAGCAATATAGACAGAAAAGATTTGTCTATCATTGTCTTAGTTTTCAGTGTGCACCATTCTCCTTCTCTGAGCAATTTTGGTGGATATGCTTCTAAATAAGTTTAACATTTACTGAGGTTTAATGTTTAGATGATACAAAATGTCTTCTCAAATTTTTCGGTGGTAATACGGGGACAACACTGTGGACCATGAAGCCCTTTAATCAGTTTTTCAATAATGACCCTCAGATGAAAGCTGGCTGACCTTTGACCCGCAGTCCGCAACCATAGCAAGGCTTACCCACACAAAGGCCACATGTGTGGATTTACTCTGATATAATATCTGTAAGTGATATCTACACTACCAAAACAACAAACTGTCCATAACGAAATGAAATTGATCATGTATAATTAACTTTCTTTGACTACCTGAATGTCATCACAGACATAACAGCTTGTCCTAATGACAGGGGTTGAGCTGTCTTTATCTCTCCACCGAGGCACAGTTCAGTGCACTGTACATTATATGCATTAACATAAACTGATCTTGTGTGTCTTGGGTATCATAAACAAGCACAGACATGAACAACTGTCCTAAGACACTGCTGAGCTATGATATGCACATCCACCAGGGGGATTTAATGAGCTGGTAGATGTCTGAATTACACGAACTGATCTGTGCATTCCAACTCCACAATAGTCCAAATACCCCTCCCAACACTCCCAGTGCCCCTCCCAACCTTCCCGCCCCCAACCCCCTTCCCAACTCCCCCAGTAAATTCCATCCTAAACACTCACGTCATACCCTCCAACAAACACTCCCCCAGTGCCCCTCTCAACACATCTCCAAATCCCTCCATAAAACACCCACAACTCCTCCATCACCTCTCAACACAGCACCCCTCCCAATAGTCCAATACCCCTGCTCTCCAACACTCCTCCTTCCCCAATACCCTTCCCCATGCCCTTTCCCAACACCTAACTCCCTAAGTCCCCCCCCTCCCACTGCTCCAACACACCTTTCCAACACTACACACCCCACCCCCCTAACACTCCTCAATCCCCCAGCCAACACTCCCCAGTGTCCCTCTTAAACTCTTGAAACCCCTTCCAACACTCCCCAAAAACTCCCGTTCCCCGTCTCTCCTCCCAACCTCCCCCCCCCCCCAACACCCGCCCCCCACGACTTCCCCCCAAAACAACACCTGTATTCTGGTATCATAAATCAATACAGCCTGTCCAAGAGACACTAGTGAGCTTTGTATTACTATAAAGTGGTTAAACTTGCTCAGGATAGATGTGACCCCTAAAAGAATTTTTCAATTAGATACAAACTCAAAACTCCTCCACTTTTGGGAATACACCTTTTTTTGGTGCCCAATGAAACAGGAAACAACAACAGAATGCATTTTTTTTTGGCATGAACCAACATTGTAAGTTTTGGGTCAGCCTATTTACCCCCTGTTGCTAATAAATATTGTGTTTAAAACCTAAAGTAAATATTAGGCAAAATTGCGACACAATACCTACATGTATGATTTCTGACCCCCCCCCCCCATTATACAAAAAACACGGAATCACCTGATCTCATTGAGCACAATTTCCAAACATATGCATAAAGAATGCTTTTTCAATTGTTGAACATTTTGCGAGTGATGAAACATGGTGGCTGCAATTGAACAGTGTCCCTTTAATGTCAAAAAAGCCACTGAAATAGTTTATAGTGCGGCACACCAACATATTAAGTTATATTAAATGAACTGATAAATCTACACATCCTGTTACTCACGGCAGAGCGTCCAACTTTGAACATTTTTGTGGGTGTGCCTTTTCCCAAACAATTCTGTTAACACCCCCCAAATTTATCCCCGCCTTCTAAGTTATTATACTAAATCTTGAAGATTTATGCAATCTTAATATTTTCGACCCTCTGACCAGAGGGTTTTGAACACTTAATATCCCAAATGGGCATTGCATGTTCTTATACTGTTTTTAACTGTACTAAACACATGTCCGTACTTAAGGGATAACACTGTAAACTTAAAAACATTGGCTTGAATTGGAAAAATCAAATCTAAATTTAAGCCCATCACTGTGAATAGAGAATGAGGCATTTGTAACAACAGGAAAGTATTTTAAATCAAGATCCAATCCCAGAATCCAAAACCGAGTCAAATATATTACAAAGGATTTCTTTTAGCTGCATACACTAACTGCCTATTATATGAGGCACCAGGCAAGTTTATCTCTTTGACAATCTTAAAGGGCAACGAGAGATCAAATAACAGGTTTCCCGAAAAATGTGAAAATCTGATTTTGGCCGCTGGTAAAGCTTGATATCAAAAACATCACCATCTGTAAGGATTAATGAGACCCTTTTTCTTTGGTACAAAATTGTGGAAATTTCTATTTTTGTATAGGATCACGTAACCGAAATTCACTATTTTCTATTGAAAATATAAGCATAATCAAAATCACCTTTGTTTTCACTTTTAAGACAAAATACTCTAAGATACCAAATGACAAGGCACAGAACTCATTTGAGGTCTATATATGAAATCACGACATAAGACACCTACACATGGATCTCAAATCCTCTTGTTGCATCCTTTAAAAAGGGCCCTCGCCAAGATAACAGTCTGTTAAGAAAATCAATCTTGAATTCAATCATGACTTCTTTTTATCCTGAGTGTGTACTTGAATTCATTATATTATTTCTCAGGGCTTGAATTTTTTTCTTTATGCCACAAAAGTTAAAGACACTAATCAGGATTTTGCTAAATCAATCAAATTGAAAAAATCATCAAAAATCAGATTTTTGCATGTAATGTAACAATATAGGTAGCACTAAAGACATGACCCTGCAAATGACAGCCCCAGAAGCAACCCTTAAATAAAGTACAGAATCGCATGGCGTGGAAAAAGTGTTTATTTCCGGTAAACCAATATTGGGAGATTGCCTATTGCCCGCGATAGACGGCTGCTTCTCCAGGGGGTGTTCCCACGTGGCGTCAGCGGCGCCAGGGGGTGTCTGAGGGTGGACGTGCCACCCCTCAGAAGGTTGAGCTTTTGGAAAAAAACAGCAGAATGAACGCGATTTGGTGCCATTTTTCACGTTTTCGAGTATGAGAATGTCAACGCTGAATTTGGTGGGGTGTGAATGGTGATCACAGAAGATTAGAAAAATGAATAACAACGATTGAATGATAATGGACAAATGTTTCTCAATCTCTTGCCTAATTTCTTTCACCACGTGTGTATCATGTCATGTCAGCTCGTTCGGTCGTCCTGTCCATTTAATTGTTTAGTTGTTTTCCGAAACAACATGATGCGAGCTCGCTCAATCGGTTCACTAACCTTTCCCACTCCCTCACTGTCACACTTATCAATCTAAGCTTGTGTGATCCCATGCACGTGGGAAGTCTAAAATTTGCGCATGCGCCAAAGATATTGTTTGGGTATCACATATTCCTAATTGGCTGGTGCCCCTATAGTAATCAAGGCGGCTGGGGATTTCCCAACAACTTAATAATGCACGATAAAGAGATTTGCTCGCTCGCACGCTCGCGGGTATTAATTAACCACAAGAATTATGTAAAGGCGAACCTAACGGAACAGAATAAACAATATGAATGTCTAAATTAATATTTTTTTTTTTTTTTTTTTTGGGGTGGGTGTTGTTGTTCGTGTTGTTTGAAATCTCGTATACAGTTTCTCTAAATTGTAATTTTTCTCGGACCGTTCAGTCACCGTGGCACCGCACAGACCTGTCAAGACACGCACGCTTCTTGCTCAAACTAGGCCAAGCTGGCCAAGGGTCGACGGACTTTTACTTCACTTTGCCCATTTTATCTAACATGGAATTTCATCCGACGTAAACGCCGTATTTTTATCAATCCTAGCCCATCCACAAAAATAACAAGTTTGAAATGGGTTAATGAAACGGTAAATCCTCTATTCAGGATGTGTTATTTTTTTGAAATCGCGAAGGAATTGATTAAAAATATTCCCATTGCAAATACAAACAACCCATAGATGTTTCACCTGCAGTCAACCCTCGTTGTGTGTGTAATGGATGCTTCCGCACCGGCGAATTGTCCACTTTACACTTTTTGAATGAATGATATACCAGGTAAGCACAAACAATCTACCGAACCTCGGTAACGGACAAGCGACTCGACTCGAGGTGGGTAACGCACGCAATAGTGGAGTTGTTAGTGGGCAAATAGTTGAACATTTATAAAGATCGAATTATATGATTATTTACATTAACACGAACACGAAATGTCTTTGATCAAATATTTCTGTTCACGTTTGTTTTATAAACTTACAATTTGACAGTAAAGGAAATAAAATATTTCCTTTTTTTTTTTTTTTTCTTTTTTTTTTTTCTTTGTTCCTTTTTTTTTTGGGTAAGCTTTCCAAATTTTTTTTTAAAAATTTCCCGCGAGCTTCCCTAATTTCCCGGCCGCCAGCGGCCGAGTTACCCATTTTTTTTTCCAGAGCCCTAGAATCAGAGTCATTACTGTCCATTGCTTGTAGAAAATTGGGTTTCTACAGGTGTATCAATAAGAACGCAGGACACCTGACCTTAATTGAGGTATTAAGATTTCCCAAAACTGGTGCTTGGTGCGTGATGGAGTCAAACACCCTCCCTCGGGCCCTCAGTGACAGTAACCTCAGGCGTTATTTGATTCCATTTACTCATTTTAGTAATCCTACAATACCTATTTAACTTTACTATTTTTTAAAAGTCCATTGCCCAATCGCTAATAGCCTGTCCCCAGAATCAGATTTTACCATATGTTGTCAGAAATTTGATGTCTGAAGATATCACTATTTTTATAATTTACCTACCCTGTGAAATCATTGGGTTAAAGCTGTTTAGGTTTTGATGTTATGAGCAAAAATGTGCCCCATTTTGATTGCCCAATATTATTACATAGTACTCAAACAAAAGGTGGTTACAAGTGTCACGACGCTGCCTTGCTGCTCATGCAGCCGCTTGGTGTACGCTGCTTGCAAGGATTGAGCTATTGCAGCAAGAGTCACTAATCGCTACTGTCAATGAGCGGCACTGCTCGCTGAGAGTTGACTTCAAGTGCACTCAAATGCGATTTGCCGCTTTGCCAAAACCCCTAACACTCCCCAATCCCCCTCCGCCCTCCTCAGTACAACTCCCAACACTCCCCCAAACCCCCTCCCTACACTACTCCACTTGTCCCAATACCCCCTCCCACACTCCCAAGTACACGCCAACACCCTAAGTGTGGCTCCTAACACGCACCCAAAACCTTCCAAACACTCCCCCCCAAAACTCCTCCAGTGCCCCTCTCAACACATCTCCAAATTCCCCTCCCAACCTCCCAGCGCTCCCCCAAAACCCCCTCCCAACACCAACCTCCACCTCCCCATAGTCCCATTTACCCTCTCAAACACTCCCCCAAACTCCCCCAGTGCCCCTCTCAACACATCTACTACAAACTCCTTCCAATTCTACCGCCAAAACCCACCCTCCCAAAACCAACCTCTCCCAACCAACCCTTTCCAAAGTCCCAATACCGCCTGCCCAACACCCCTCTCCCATACCCCTTCCGCTCATTTCCCCTTCTGGCAACAACCACCACGCAGCACACCCCCCCTCCCAAAACTCCCCCCTCCCCCACCCCCCCCCCAATCCACCTCACTGGGCTTCCAACCCCCTCACCAACCCCTCCTTGACACACCCCTCCTAACACGTCCCCAATCCGCCACCCGCACCCACCACTCCCCAGTGTTCCCCTTTTAAACTCCCCCGAACCCCTTCCAACACTCCCCAATGCACCTCCCAAACCCTCCCCAAACCCCTTCCCCCCAACACTCGGCCACCAACATAATCCCTTCCCCCCACACCGCCTCTCAATATCCCCAATACCCTCCCAATACCCCTTCCCAATACCCCTCTCCCACTCCCCCAACTCCCCCCCCCCAGTGCCCCTCCCCCCACACTCCCCCATTTGCCCTCCACCACCCTCCCCCATTGCACCTCCCAACACATCTCCCACACCAGTCCCTCCAGAACCTGCCCCCAAATCCCCCTCCCACCACCCCCTCCCCTCAAACACAACTACCCCTACCCCTCCTCATACCCCACCCCAGCCCTACCCCCCCTCTCCGCTTGCTCACCTTCCGTGACCCCGACCACCCACCCACCAACATTCCCCCTGTGCCCCCGTCACCCCCCTCCCCCACTCACCCCTCCACCACCCCAAACCCACTTCACCACCCCTTCCCCGGAGAGCCACCACCAATCCCCCGCCCGCCCCGCTCCCCCGGCCCCCCCCATTCCCCTATCCCCCCCCCACAACCTTCCGCCTCCCCCACACCTCCCCGTTCCCCGCGCCCGCCCCCCTGTCGCCCTCCTCCCACTACCTCCCCCCACCCACCGTTCCCGAGATGAAAGGACAAAGGAAAGGGAAGAAAGAAGGAAGGGCGAAAGGAAAAGAACGGAGAGAGGGGATAATGAAAGAGCCGAGACGAAGGAGGAGAGGGCGTAGTAAGAAAGAAGGTAGTTGGAAAGGCGAGAGGTGGAGAGGAGATAGAGGTAGTGCCCCTCCCAACACACCACCTTCAACCTGTTTGACCAACTCACCCAACCCTAATCAGAACTTAGTATGGTAATATTCCCCTTCACCCCCCTGGATCCTGGGGCAACAAGCAATTGAGTTTAAGCAGCTTTGCCCAGGATACAAACAATGTACAGCAGGGCTCAAACGGAATCATGAGTCCTTGGTTCCTTCAGGCAAGCGGGGAGCCACTGACCCAATATTGGCACAATAGTATGCCAAACCCCTCCCACCTCCCATAAAACCCCCTCCCAACACCGCTCCCAGTAGTCCAAATACCCCTCCCAACACTCCCTAGTGCTCCTCCCACCACTCCCCCAAAACCCCTCCCACATATTCCCTAACCCCTCCCAACACTCCCCCCCACACCCCTCCACAACACCCCCCAAAACCCCCAGTTTTTCGCATCCCACACTTCCTCAGTGGCGCCCTCCCACACTCCCCCCAGTGTGCCTCCCAACACTCCGTCCGGATCCCCGATCACCCTCCCAACACCCACCAAACCCCCCCTTTCCAATATGAAAACCCATCTATGAAGGCACTTTTTCAGGAGGCAAAAACAACACACTTGTGATTACTCAACCGTACCTCTGACGAGATTCAAAACAATTAGCTGATGCATTGATGTCTGGGGCAGGATCTGATGCAGTACTTCCAGGAGTATTCCATGGTTACCTCTACTGATTGCAAAGCAAAAAGCATTAATTAAATTATGACCTTGGCGGCTATTTTGTTGAAATAAATGGTACTCACACATGTTTTTTTTTCTTTTTCTGAATAGCCTGAACAGGGTTTAGTGCTAGAAGTAGATGACAAAAGGAAAGACTTGTAAAACAACACATTTTGCAGGTGCTCAGAAGTTGCTTGCGTCAATTTTAAAGTGAAGGCATTGCGCCCACAGTTTACAGCCGCGGTCTGTGTGAGCCACCCCAACCTCGCTTTATCACAAAATGGCTTCAGTGTGACAAGCATGTATTTTTTGGAAACCCAACCTTTAAGACCTGGGTAGATTCTGTATTATAGTCTAAGATTCATTGACGTTTGTGTTAGCTGGGAAGCCTCCCAAAAGCCCCTGACCAGCCTAGGCTTGTTTGTACTCATTGAAATGCAATTATGCTGATTCTGAATACTGTATAATGTGTATACATGTCTGAAGATATGCAAAACTTTATTTTATCTTCTAAGAGGTGGTATTTCGGCTATTATATGCTCCTTACAAAATCCACTCCAAAATCGAATTTACATGTAAGCCAATTCATTTGGTACTTGGTCTCATAAGAATAAACTTCAATCACATCTGTTCCGAATTTCTGTGGCTACTTTTATTTCTTAGTTTTTGCTTTATTTTTTTTAAATCCCTAATTTTGAATAATTATTTCTATCCCAATTGCAAGACAGCAAGGCTCGAAGGTATCCAAACTTCTGGAGGTAGTTTTTAACCAAAATAACTCCCCGCCTAAAAAATCCGAACGATGTTGAAATGGCCTCCAACGTGCCAAACTTGCTTTCAAATGATTGCGCCAAGCCAGCTGGATAACTCTCTCAAACTTCCACATCATGTTTTTTTTTCCCCGTTATCAATGCACAGTGTCGTAGCCGAGGGGGGGCAGGGTGCAGCTGCCCCCCACCCCCCCCCCCCGGGGTAGATCTTCCCCCCCTGTGCCCCCCCCCTAAAAACAAAAGCTGGCTACGCACTGTCCAAGCATACGGATCAGTCAATAAGCAAACAAATTACGCAAACAACGCTCCTGGCATTTTATTATAATTCACCTACATACCTTTTAATGCAGTAGTTTATATCGTTCGGATTGTTTAGGCGGGGAGTATATCTTAAATTCCTCATTGTATTTTGTGCACTAATTTTTACTTTTTGAGAACATTATTTTTTATTTTGAAATTGAGAAAAACAAAACACTATAAGTTAGAAATAGATAAGAAACACTATAACTTCCAATCTAAAAAGAGAATTTTCTAAATTTTGATTTCTTTCAAATTTTACAAACAAAACCTGTTTTTAATAACCTATTTCCATGATAATAGGCATAGAATATTTTTGAATCAATCCCATATGCATATCAATGTCCTATAGCTACTGTACTGTACTACTAAACTCATGTCCAGTCCTAGGGATAAAAGTGTTCCAAAGTTTTAGAACCACAGACATTTCATAATCATGGCTAAAAATTCCCCTAAGTACTAACACTTTGTGGGCTAAAATATCTTCAAGTCAATGGTTTTTTTTAGGCGTTAAGAGGTAGGAATTGTAAGGGGATCACATGACCCCTTGAGGTGACATTTTCCAAAACTGGAACATTGTGGGATTGCTCAAACACCCTCGGATAATATTCATGAAACATTTTAACCAATGACTTTTGAATAACATCAAAGGATAAAAAGTTCAACTTCAAACTAGAATTACAGATCTCCTAATCTCCTTATAAACTCAATCAAGGAATGTTTGAAGTGAGAGCATAACACTTGTTAGAAGTGTAGCAAACTTTTTCAAAATCCGAAGTTATCCCATTTACACCATTTTTTAATAAGAAGGGTCTATTAAATAAGACATGAATTGCGGCCAAGTACTGTCATCAGACTCTTGATTTAATTTTGACACCAAAACCCTAAAACATTTGTTCTGCAGCCATATTTTGAGATTAGTTAGTTTTCTAACGCAGTACACTTTAATTTAATCTTTCGCATTCTGTGGTACAGACTACCGTGGGAAAATTTCAGAGCACTTCCTGCCTATAACTCATGCCACCTGTTTTTGTGTATCATGAAGCTTTAAAAATGCCAGGTTCTTATGTTAAATGTGCATTTTTCGTGATTCTAGCACCACCTGTTTTATTAGTTTTGGTTCAGTAGATATCCTTGAGAAAAAGTTTATTCTTAAAAATAACAATAAATATTAGTCCAACTTACCTGATCTTTACAGTTTTGGTGTTACATGTATGAGCAAATGCTTGATCCCAGATACCATGGACCTGTGCTGTAATTCTAGCGTTTTACAGACAGAAAATACAAAACTGAGAATTTTGGGGGTTTTGGATCACACAAACCTTATAAAGGTCAGCATGCATCAATTCCCCTTCATCCCCCACCCCCCCCATGAAGTTCTACTCTACTTCAAACTACAACTCCCATATTAATTTCTCATGCAAATGTACTCCTTTTAAAAAAATACCAACTTCTCAAAAGCACGTGCCATTGTAGGCTTGGTAAGGAGGTTTCCATTGATATTGTACATTCTTAACTAATAGCTAATTAATAACCCTTACAACCCTTAATAAGACCACGCTCGGCTACCACATTGGGTGTCTGGTAGCACACTTCCCCCAATATCCTTGTGGTATTTGGTGGTATATTTTGTGGTATTTGGGTCTTGTATTTTGGTCTATTTAGGGGTTTCTTATGAAATTATGGGTTGGGTGCTAAATTCAATGATTAATAATCTTCACAAAATGAAAATATGCATATTGACTTTGTAATAATTTATCAGCACTGTCT
The DNA here is from genome assembly GCA_023653785.1 of Ophioderma brevispina. NCBI lineage: Eukaryota > Metazoa > Echinodermata > Ophiuroidea > Amphilepidida > Ophiodermatidae > Ophioderma > Ophioderma brevispina. The sequence continues at coordinate 46,593 of JAMKCH010016412.1, forward strand.
GAACTCAGGTGGATACTACCATTTGATTGGGCCAAGTAAAATAATTATTAGTTTCTCATTCCATCCTCCCCGCCTGCATCGTTTTTTTGCTGCCGCATCAAAAGTTGTTTTTTTTTTTTACAAACACAAACAAACATAAAAACCAAATTTTGATATTTTTTTTATTTTTTTTATTTTTTTTATTGGTGTCTTTTTTATTTTTTCCTACCTATATTTTTGTGTGAGTTCGCAGTTCACATTTGGAAGTCTTGCCAAAAAGACACTAGATCTATCGTCTTTGGGGGAAACTTGTTTTGGAAAAAGGCAAAAAAAAAGTGCCCGCTCCCTCCTTTTTGAAAAGTTCGATGAGAAACAAACATGTCTTTTTACTTGGCCTTATCTGCTCAGGCAGTGTTGCTTCAAAACTTAACCTGAAATCAATTTCACTTGCAGTGCACAGGGCTTTGGACGTGCGATAATTGTCGCAGTCTGTATCTCCTATGTAGGTTTAACCGCGATGAAACATTTAAATTTACAGCGACTGCATTTTCAACTGGTAGGGGGATTTTTTTCGCACAAATGTATAGTTACTCCATACTGTCTAGAGGTTGATGAACTCTGTTCCATTTTATATAAAGCACAAGAAACTATAAGTTCTAGTAAATATATGCTGTGTGTTTTGTTGCAAACGGAGCCGGTAATATGGACTCATCATCTGACCACCAGACAGACAATGCACTAATCTAGACCCCGAGTAGGGGCATATTACATTGGTTTTTTGGTTGTAAAAAATGCCCCCGACCAATGCACGAGAGGCATGTATGTTTCCTGTTTGCCATCATGGATGCGTACACGTAATCTATCTTCAAGATGGTACTCATATCCCAATATTTTCGCGGATAGATATTTTCGCGGTTTTAAGCAGATTGTACATTTTTCACAGGTTGTTGGAATTCACGGTTCTGGGTATATGGCTCATAAATAACATAGGAAATGCTTGATTTTCACAATTTCCATGGTTTTATTTTTTGCAGATGCCATTGATCCGCGAAATTCAGAAAATAAAACCCCGTGAAATTTCAGCTTATACAGTAAATGAGGGACAATGAAGACATCCCTGTACTCCCTATATTACTTTTGAACTCGGAAATCATCTGGCAACAGAAATACATTTAGACCGGAAATAAAATTTCACTCTTCCTTCCATGGCACCAGGCCCATATTGCTTGTAGTTTCCTAGATTCTTCTAACTATCTTCTAATCATTTCTTAATTTGGCGCCCTCCACAAGAGATTTCACATAACAGCTAGGTGGTAACCCAACAATTGAAAATTCTGATTTTGAACTAAACTTTCTAATTCAAAATGTCCCCATGTGAACGGGATTAAGGTGCAACGAGAGATTTCACATAACCAGGTGTCCTGAAAAAAATGTGAAAATTCTAATTTTTGCCCTATTGTAAGCTTTCCATCAACAAAACCCCATCGGAAATGATTAAGCTGAGAAATGTTTTCTTTGGTACAAAAATCGTTAAATTTCTAATTTCGTATAGGAGCAAATACAAATTCATCCATGTTTTATATTGAAATATAAGCAATTTTCAAAAAAAAAATCGCCTTTTTCTTGCTTTTAAAGACATTTCTGTAGCCAAATTAAGGTAAAGATCTTTTGATGTCTAATCTATTTCTTTAAAACCCACCGTTTAGCCGCTCGTGCTTTTTCCCTCTGAGTATTGAAAAATGCAGCATTCTGATTGGTCATTTACTGCCCATTATTGCTTTTGAATAATGTGTCCCAAAATGCATTTTCCTCTCATTATATCACGCTGGTTTTTCTGGTAATATAGAATAGAAATCAAGGGTTTGCAGTATTATTTATGGCTCATAATGTATCCTCGGCCTGAAAAAATAAAATAATGGCCTCGCTGCTCCTCGTCCATTATTTAATTTTTTTCCGACCTCGTACACATTCGCTCATAAGGTACTGCAATCCCTTTATTTCTTAATTAAAATAT
>JAMKCH010016413.1:0-31954 GCA_023653785.1 Ophioderma brevispina
ACCATAAAATCAAAAGCCCCCTTAATTCAATTTAGTCCAATCTTGACTATGGTAAGGAGTGAAATCTCCTCCATAATTTTTTGCAGTGTTAAGCTGCATGATGTTTTAGGGTTGTGTATTTATTTTTTAAAAATTCCCTAATTTTACAATAAATAATTTTCCCAGCCTAAATGGAAGGTGCTTTTTAAGCTGAACTTTAGGGATGTGTGTTTAAACAAATCCCTAAAATCTCACGTTGGCTTTTTTTAAGCAAGTGTTTTAATTTTAGAAAAAAATATTTAGGGAAAATTAAAAAAACTATTCAAATAGAAAAACTCAATATGCAAAATCTAACGTGAGAATTTTATAAACTTGATTTCCTTTCATATGACACCTTATCATCCACCAAGGGCGTTGTAGTTTCTTCTAGGAAAAATTATGAAAGGGATACTTCAGTAGTTCTAGAATACTTCAACAAAAAAGTGTTGTGCGACCACTTTCTTTGTTTGTGAGACACAGTTATATGATTTTTGATATTTCTTTAACCATTAAAAACAAACACAAATCTTATAACTCATCGTTACTAGAAAAATAATTGAAATAAAAGGTGGTAGTTTTTCACAAAATTGCCACACATTTTGGGTCCTTTTCTATACTGCCAAAATCAGCCACTGTACCAAAGTCTATGGGAATTTGAAAACGAATTACGTGACATATCTCTAAAAATGCCTGTTGGAAAAAATTAAAATTTGCCACACGTTTCTTTCACCAATACAAACATTTCCTGAGAATTTCAACAAAGATATGGGCTGAAGCCGTAGCAGATAATCCTACCTAACATCATGTAAGTGTTCAGAGAGTTACTGCCAGTTACTGTCTGTAATTCACATGCTTAGAAAGAGAGATACATAATAAGCCGTATTTAGCATTTTGATAAAACTCTTGCCCTATACATAAGATACCTGAAAAGTGTTGATGCAATTAACAAACACACATACAGTTATAATTGTGTCTCCTTAAATTATCACAATTGTTAAGTCGGCTTAAGACAATAAAGAATGCAGGCATATCTATACAAAAAATTGTTTTATATTCCAAATGATATTGAAAAAGCTTGCAAAAGGAAAAAATAGCCTGATAGTTTGAGGAAAACTGAAAAAATCGTACATATTTCATCTCGCACAGCATTACTAAAAACATGCCACAGCATGCTGCACTTAAAAGCATTGAACAGTATGTGACTACTTTGTGCACTAGTTGACCACATTTGTTTCAAATTTGGTTCACACATAAAACAGATTGAGGCTAATGTTTATTGTCCGGGGGCTTTTATCCCTGGCCTTAAAAGGGCAGTTTTTTTGGGGGGATAGCAAATTCCTTCAGGGGGGGTAGGACCCGATCTACCGATTGGGCATTGGGGATTTCCAAACTGGTGATTTGAGTGGACTATACGTGCATTTACTATGGCAGTCTCGGTCCAAGAGTGACATTAAAAAATCATCTCTTAAACCTTTGTTCAAAAGATCTTAGTATAAATCATGATAAATTAAGAAAAAAATATTGACATTCAAAATCCGCGGGTTTAGTGGATTACCCCGCTGCAAAAACAGTGTAATTCCCAATAACGGTATTTAGATTTAATATTGTGACCATGCCTAGTCTTTAGTTAAGGCTGTGTGTAACCGTTCGATATGCGTAAGAGAGCCCTACTTTTACGTTGAGTTTTGAAAAAGGCTAGCACCTGGAAGTTGCCCATGCGGTTTTGAATTTGAAGTTGCTGTTAGGTTGGCATGACCTACTCCCCTGCTTCCTTCCGTGTGAGTGATGATTTTGGTAAGGCTGTTGGTTAAGGTTGGCTGGTTATTTGTATCTCCTGGACAAACGCTTGGTCCAATTGCAGCCAAAACTTGATCAGAAGAACCACTGGCCAAAGGTCGATGTGTGTAGTGGTCTCATTATGTGAGCAGATTAATGAAATCTTTGCATATTTGCTTGCTGCCACTTTGCTCCCGGGGACTTACAAGTTGTAACTTGACAGTATTTTTAATATTAGTACTCTGTTAATATCAAAATATAAATTTCCAAATACTGTCTTATCTGATCAAATGGCAACTCTAAAACCCCCACCCATAATTTTAAGAAAAAACCTAATGCACAAAATGCCAAAAACATTAGACTGCAAAAACCCCCCCTCAAATACCACAAATACCACACAGGAATTTAATGGTCACTGATGGTTTGTAAGCAAACATACGGCAGGTGTGCTATGAAAACACAAATGCCACAATACCCGATGGAGCCAGAGTGGTATTGGGGGTGTTCTAAAATGCTGTTTTTTCATGGGGCAATAAACACAATTTTTGAAGGACGAAGTACATTCAGAAATCAGGTGAGGATCAAAACCTAATCTGGGTTTGCACCCTAGTTGTACAAAAGACCACAAAACTTAAATAACATTGAAATTCCAATTGATTTACAATAGAAGTATTTTGAATAGGGGCATTTCAGATTCCACGAGGGACATGTTTTTGTCTGGGATCCAGACCAAAACGAAAACAAACGTAGGGGGGTTGTGTGCGGGGGGGGAGGTGGGGGGGGGGGGGTTTAGGTTTGTTCTGGGGCGCTGAATCCAGTGACAATAATACGAGGTGTTTGTACCTCTGGTGAATCTTGTAAATTATGCCATATAAAACGATTTATATTGTTATTGTCCGTCATTTGGAGATTTTCAATCGTCTGTTTATTGTGGGGGGTCTGAGGGGGAGGATACCGCTAGGGGGCCACGGGCGCGGGGGCGGTGCGGTTCTTGCTCAGCCGGGGGAGGTTGTAGCGCCCTGGCCGATGCGGCTGACTTTGCTGCAAGCGCCTGTTCTTCTCCCGTGGGGGGGGGCGCCGAGGCGACTTCGTCGCGGGGGCCCGCCCGCCGCGGCGGGGGGGGCGAGCGCAGGAGTTCCTTCTTTTTGCTCTCCCAGATTGGGATTGGCCCCGGCCAGACGTTCACCCCCATGAGGGCTGACCGGACGCGACTCACCGATCTTCCCCCTATTTGTGCACGGGAGCGCGTGGAATTCCTCTCTTGGGGCGGCTGGGGTATGTGCGTGCTGAGGTGGTACGGGGATTTGTGGGGGGGGACGGGGCTCTGGAGGTCCTCCCATTGGGGGGGACGGTTGACCGTTTGATTGGGGGCGGACTTGTTTGGGCACCGACGGTAGTACGGGTAGGCCTGACGGCGTGGGCCGGAGGGAGGGCGGACGACGTACTGCGGAGTTGTGGGGTCGGAGGGGGAGAGTGGTGCTCTGGAGTTGTGCGGCGGTGGATGTTGAGGGGCAGGAGCCTCTCTTCGTGGGGGGGGAGGACTAGCGTTTGCATAGCCGCCCTTTTGATTGTTTTTTAGTGTGGGAGGGGCTGTTGGATTTGGGATGAGGGGGGTTCCGGGGTTACGAATGGAGGTTGATGACTACTGTTTGGGGAGAGGTGGAGGTGTGGGGGGAGGGGGGGTTTGGGTGGGAGGTTGCTTGGGGTGATGGCGAGATTGGAGTGGGAGTGGGTGGTGTGAGAGGATTTGAGGGATATTGGGAGGGGTGTGATGGGGAATGAGGTAGAGATTGGTCGGTCGGTAGCGATTTTTTATCTCTTAGATATTTCACAATTCCCCGTGTATAATTTTCGGCTTAATCCTTTGAGTTGTTTGTTAATGTAGGCTGTCAGCAATGAGTACATCAAAAAATTTGCACCAGAGGTTCTCATTTGTTGTTTTAAAAATGATGAAACGGAGGGCCACTTACGCCACATAGCAGTATAAGCATTTTGCAAGTCGTCCGGCCAATGTGTGCCACAGGTTGGAGTACGAAAGGGAGGTCTTCCCCTCCCACCGGATGTTGAAAGTGTTCTCAAATTGAGCGAGTTGGTCTTTCTTTTTATTTTAAAAACTCATTTTGCCCTAACCCACGATTAACTGATTAAACAATATGACTGGTGTTTGTGACCGAGCTTATTTTCAACTTCCAAAATTCCAATATCAATACAAGATGTTGTTGCACACGATATTTTGAAAATGATAGCACTGAAAACCATTGCAAAAAATGATTAATTAAGTTATATGAAAAATATTATATTATGAATATATATTTTTTTATAATATCAGATGAAAAAAAAAGTGGTCTGCCTAGTGGCCAGCACAGTTCCAACAGCCCTGAAGCATCTAAGTATTTTTCAAATGACCTCAAGTGATACCTTGATGACTTTGACATCTTCCTGGACCTCTATGTTCCCGACCTATTGATGAACCCACCAAGGGATATGAAAATCTATCAAGAAAATGAGAAGAAACCAGTTACAAAAGTGGTAATGCACACAAAAAATAGCATCTTACTTACCTCTTTCTTGATAAGATTAATCACAATGCATAGGTGATTGGTTTTCAAACAGACTGTTTGAAGTGTTCATTTATTACACAACAAAATACATCGCGGCCCCGGACCGCAAGTGTGTCTGCCCGTCTCTCAGGTTGTGAATGGGACCAAAGGTCCACTTGAGGTCACCAAAGGTCACATGAGGGTACCACATGTCACCCAGTCCCCTCCTTTCTACCAAGTACATCATTAGCCCTACGGAACCTCATTAGGGTATGGCAATAAATACGGGTTACCATTTTGACCACAGACGCAACACACAGATACAAAGACATATGACCAGAGTAATCCATATGGGCCTTCTGAAGTTCGTGCAGATGACACCAAAAAAAACACCAAAAAAAAACAAAAAAAAAAAAAACAAGAATAAAACAATGATTATTAAACAATAACACCATTTTGACAATGATTGGATATTTATTTCACAGCTATATCCGGTGAAATATGAAATTCAATGGGGGCAAACATGATTTTTCTAAAAAAAATACCAGATCTCTATGGAAATGAGCAATGAGGGCACTATAACATACAGATCAGAACTTATAGACCTATTATGGCAAGATTATTGTGAAGGATTTTTAGGGATTTTTCAAGGGTAATAATCTCTTGCATGTCCCTGCTTATTATCAGTTGTCAAATTTGTGGGCTATATATTAAAATGGTCTTCTTAAAGTAGCAAGAGGCAATTTGCATGGGGCAAGCAAAACGTGTTAACAAGATTAAAAAAGCACACTTACTCATTATACAAAGTATTATGTCCTGTAAATACCACATTGATCAGTAAGCCACTCCTGTTAAAAGGACAGTAAAAACTACACACCTGGAGTCTAAGATGGGCAGATACAAGCGTTGAAAGGACATGTGGTATTAATCTGTAACTCATTTGTCAAGATTATTGTCATTTTTAAAACCATTTGGACTTAATTGTGGATGGAACGATTGGGACACCATTACGAACGAAGTAACAGAATTCAAGCCTCCACAATAGTTTAGAAACATTTTGAATATCATGTGTTTGACTTAACCAATCAACAATCTTAAATATGATACTAAGGAGTACATCATAGTACTAATATCAACAGCAAACATCAATTCTTCCATTCCCCCTACACTTTCGCCCTTCCTCAATTGTTTTAAGCTATTCCTATTATATACCTCATAGATAGATCATTGTCATCTGATGGTTTTAATGAAAGCACATGACATGGTATAGTTTCACTATTGTGCATAACAAATGTTATAGTACTTTTTTTGCCGGGTATATTATAGTACTGTTGGACGGGATGCGGGTTTTATTTCTCTAGTTGATTTTTGGACCGCGTACAGTAACTCTTTGACCTTATAGTAATTTCGCCCGCGTGTAGTCTCGTAACAAACGGCAGTGGAAACGGTCTATTTCCCCCACGTATAGTAAGAAACTGTACCTGATAGTAGTTGTATAGAGCCGGTCGTGTTTGCTCCGGTGCAAAAAAGTGCAACAAAGCAAGAAATTGAATGACCAGACGACACAACATCACATTGGCGGAAGTGTAGAGCCTGGGAGCAGGGGACGCGATTTCCCCACTTCTGAAATTTTTTATGATGAGGTATACAACAATTATTAGCAGATGCTGACAGCGCTAACACAAGGAGAGCAGATTAAATATGATGAGTAACGGGGTTTTCTGATTTTTGCATCGCCGCTGAACATGCGGTTGGAAGACGATAAACAAGCTGCCCCGTTGATTAGCTTGATGCGGTTTCTCCCACGGTTCTATAAGACGCCTGTAATCGTAATGTGACCTCTACACGAAAAAAGTCTATGCAAGCCATGTGCCTTGGGATTACAAACCATTTTCGGGGTAAACAAAACGTTGAATTCATTAAGAGTAAGGAGTTTAGTGAAGTTCTAATCGGCTCTTCAAAGCTGCAACATTCCAGATAAAGAGGGGAAGGGATTTGTGAAGCACAAAAAAAGTGATTCTCTCAGCCAGACATGGACAGTGGAGTACAAGTAAATGGATCTTAAAACCACACAGGGCTGCGGAGACAATTGTTTTTTTTGATATAATGCTTATTTTTGCAAGCGGGGAGGGAGACGAACTGGCGAGAGATATGAATGAAGATATGTTCGAGATCAGAGGAGGATGATGGCCGCTACATAACAATATGAAAGCCACCCTTACTAAAAACAACCGTCGAGGATCATGACGAGGCTAAGGTGGAATCATGCGTGTGAAATGCCAGGTTAATGCAAGTTGTCCAGATGGTCTTTCCTGAAGTACAGAGAGAAGCTAAACCCTAATTGTAAGTGGTTGTGGCAACGACCGAAGATCAGTAGTGAAGAAAGTGATGGGAGGATGGTATTGCACGGCACCTGAAGGCAAAAAAAACCCTTGGGAATCACGATGAGAAACATTTCCAAATCAGCAAACTGCAAGATGAATACAAAAAACCGTGTGTGAGAGCATACATGGTTCACCGCCCTTGACGATGCAGGTTTTGCCTCCTGCGCCATCATGACTGTTCAGGACACATCAGAATCCAGCATCAAGAATACAGTAGAAAACGAGTGCAAAGGTTAAAAAGAAAAGATAGTGTGGACGCTTGGCTCACGTGGTGGCTCCGCAAGCTAGGACTTGCCTAATATTTATCAGAAAGCATAAGCTAGATTTGGCCAAAAGTACAAGCATAATTCCGAGTGAGCATATTAAATGTGATTCTGATCCTTGCCATGGTTGATTCAGATTTTGAGAGATATTGCCAATTCTGCCCCTTCTCGACCATTGAACAGTTAACAGCAGCCAGGTGGAGATAACCAGCGGCTCTCAGTTCCACGTCCATGGTTGGCATGGTAAACATTGACACACAGTAAATACTTTTGTTATCAACTCTAACTGTAAATATGTTCTACTTGGGCCTAGGCTACTACACGTTGTTATCTGCTTTTGGAACAATGCTTGTTTGAGTTTTAAACATTTTAAATTGAAGTATTCCGCATTCTGCGAATGGATTTTTGCCTAGAAAAAAAAACAATGTGAGAACGTTTTGAAAACAATTTGTGGGACTTGTTCTACAGTTGGGAATTTGATGACTTTAATTACCAATGATGGGAACTTGAATTAGGAATGACCACATCATCTTGAATTGTGATTGTAGCTGTAAAATTAAGATCATAAGTAATCTGGTAAGTACGTTATTTTTGCCCACTTTTAAACACAAAACTAATCAGATGACAAGAATCTATCTATGAGGTTATCAAAAATATGTAAGTTGTTTTTTTTTTTTCCTTATTTCGGGCCATAGTAAAAAATCTTGACACACTCAGTGATCTCGGGTCAATAGTGTATACTAGCAGGACACATGCTTGTATATCGTTTATGCAGGGTTGATGAAACATGACATCCACACCAGTATCAAAAGTTGATAACAGGTCGAACATGACATACAGGGTGTCCAAAAAGTCATTGCCACCTCTTAAGAAGGACGCAATTGAAAGGTGTGGGACTTTTGGGACACCCCCTGTTCCCCATACTGGACCCCCCCCATGACTGACGCAGTGGTCATCTTGGAAAAGACCTTGTTTAAATTCAGAATAATCCCTAACGGTACTAGATGTGAAAGTGTTTGTCAAACAGTTAATATGGAGAAATTATGAAGATCATTTTCCTCCTCTAAATCTAGGTTCTGCTTTATATTATTGAGCGTAACAGTTCATTTGAAAAAAATATGGTGGAGTTGGCATAAAACAATGTTGGATTGATCTATTTAAACCAGTGCATTCTATGCCCCTCGATGCCTCAGGCAGTGTAATAAGAAACAGTGTAAATACAATATGTACCAGTTATTCTTTAAAAAACTAAGCAAAAGGTTAAAAAATGATTCACATTTTCATAATTTCATCTTGTTTTGTTTTGATAATGAATATTGATGGAGCCATAAACATAAAAAACATTTAGTAATGGTATAAGCATATATTTGTTTGCTTAGGTAAACAGGCCTTTAAAATGTCATTTTGAGGAAAAAATGATTGTGTCTAGAATGTCCCTATGAGAAAGAATATTAAATATACTTGTTTACAATGCAGTGTAAATTGAATTTTTTGCACAGTCATGAAATTGATTGAATTGTACAAGGAGTAGGCATGTTTGTATTAAGTCCTAAATGTTTGCCTCAGCATAGGTTGTGAAATTTGCATTTGACTGAGTGTCAAGAGCTTTAAAAAGGTTGCCAAAAATGTGATTATCCTACATAGCATATGATCTCTCTCTAAAAAATAACTGAATAGATAGGGTTTTGAGCAAAGGAAGCTAAAAAAAAATTTTGTAAGTTTTCTGTACCAGACAAGCAATAAAAAGAACTTATTGGCAAGTATTAGTGACATGCGCAAAGGAATTCATGCCGTTTGACAAGATTTTTGTAGCAGATGTGTACACTTAGGTTTAAATATTCTACTTCCTTTATCATGAGTGTTGTAACTTCTTTTCCTTATGATACTGGAAAAAAAGGATGTAATTTAATTGAAATCACAAGAAAGATACTTCACTTTGTTAGAGTTTGTAGTATTAATATGTGTAATTTGTTTTAAAAACAAGCCTCTTCATTTAAAGGCCCACTATCAGTGATTTGTTAAACAAGGAAAAGTGAAAAAAATCCTCATTTTTTAACTATAAGTAAACAAGTACAGGTATCAGAACCTACCCTACTAATGGAAGACCAGAAGAAAGCAAATAATAAGGACAAATTTGGAGTATTTTAGTCATTAATGTTAGTAAGGACACTTATACAACACCTAGGGAATGGAGATTTAATTATCTGTGAACAATTGCCTCCTGTGTTCTTCTTTTCTGTCAATTTTCAGTTGGAAGAAGTAACTTATGAAACCCTACAGAATACTAAAAAATGATATGGCGCCAGATTGATTAACACAACAAATCAATAAAGCTCAGAACAGGGGGTCAAGATATATACAAACCCAATAACATCATTCAAGATGATACAGTTCAAGAGAAAAGAACTTCATTGATCTCGAGACCGTACTATTTTCCCTCAGCTTCACTTCGGGAAAATAGTACGGTCTCGAGATCACCTCGGGTCAATAGTTTTGACTCTGGTCCTCATGGGCAGTCAATATTTGTATACTAGCATTACACACTGGCTTGTCTATAGTTTATGCAGGTCTGATGAACCATTACATCACACCATTATCTAACAGGTTGATAACAGGTCTAATAGGTACATACAGGGTGTCCAAAAAGTCATGCCACCTCTTTAAGATATGAAGCAATTGAAAGGTGGTGTGACTTTTGGGACACCCTGTATTATGGCATGATGTTGTCATCTTGGAAAGACCTTGTTTACATCAGAATAATCATCCTAAGGTACTAGATGTTAAAGTGTTTGCTCAACAGTTAATATGGAGAATGAAGATCATTTCCTCCTCTAAATCTAGGTTATGCTTTATATTATTGAAGCTACAGTCATTTAAAAAAATATGGTGGAGCTTTGCATAAACAATTGTTGGATTTATCTATTTAAACCAGCTGCATTCTATGCCCTCGATCATCAGGCATGTAATAGAACAGTGTAAATACAATATGTACCAGTTATTCTTAAAACTAGTTGCTAATTTGATATATTTATCAGCACTGAAGACTGGTGGATGCCAGTCGCAGGCTACCAACCTTCAAGCAAAACAAGTCATGAGATGTAAGTTTAATGTTACTTCTCTATAATGATATATTTGTTAAGCTAAAAGGTAAAAATGATTCACATTTTCATCATTTCATCTTGTTTTTGATAATTAGATATGATGGAGCAATAACATATAAAACATTTAGTAAATGGTATAAGCATATATTTGTTTTCTTTATGTAACAGGCCCTTAAAATGGGCAATTTTGAGGAAAAATGATGTGTATAGAACGTCCCTAATGAGAAAGAATATAAATTATCACTTGTTACAATGCAGTGTAAATTGAAATTTTTGCACGTATGAAATTGCTTTGAATTGTACAAGGAGTAGGCATGTTTGTATTAAGTCCTAAAATGTTTGCCTCAGCATAGGTTGTGAAATTTGCATTTTACTGATTGTCAGAAGCTTTAAAAAGGTTGCCCAAAATGTGATTATCCTACATAGCATATGATCTCTTAAAAAATGTAATAATGAATAGCATTAAGGGTTTTGAGCAAAGGAAGCTAAAACATTTTTTGTAGTCTTTCTTACAGACAAGCAATAAAAAAGAAACTTATTTGCATTAGTTACATGCTGCACAGGAATTCATGCCTTTTGCAAGATTTTTGTAGCAGATGTGTACCTTAGTTTTACATCATTCTACTTCCTTTTATCATGGTGTTGTCACTTCTTTTCCTTATGATACTCGAAAAAAAGGGATGTAACTTTAATTGAAATCACAAGAAAGATACTTCACTTTGTTAGAGTTTGTAGTATTAATATGTTTAATTTGTTAAAACAAAGCACTCTTCATTTAAAGGCACTATCAGTGATTTGTTAAAACAGAAAATTGAAAAAAATCATCATCATTTTTTACATCTATAATAACAAGTACAGGTATCCTAACATACCCTACTAATGATAAGACCAGAAGCAACCTAATAAGGACAAATTTGGATATTTTAGTCATTACTGTTAGTACGGACACTTACTACAACACTAAGTGAATGGAGATTCATATCTTTGAACAATGCCTTTTTCTTCCTTTTCTGTCAATTTTTCAGTTGGAAGAAGTAACTTATGAGAACCCTACAGACTACTAAAAAAATGATATGGCAGCCATCTTGCTTACACACAAAATAAAGCTCAGTAACAGGTGTCAAGATATATACAACCAATCACATCATTCAAGATGATACAGTTCAAGAGAAGAGAACTTCAGTAAGAAGAAATTTTCACCCTCTGTGACTTTGTAAAAAGGCCCAGGGAAAAGCTTTTTGGGAGAGTAGAGCAGGACATTCAAGAAAAGTTGAAGCCAGAAAGAAGAGGTATTGGGCAAAGTCAGTATACGTACTGAGAGCAGCGGAGGTGGGGGTAATACTTAGAGCCCCTGAAGTTGTTAAGAAAAAATGGTCTGATCTAAAAGTTAAGGCCAACAAGTATGACGCCAACAAAAACAAAACTGGTGGTGTCCAATGTCCACAGTATGAGGCTGTTCTAGATGCATTATCACCACAGGCCAGGGATGGCATCAAGCAGATTGGCCATGCTGAGAATGATCCATTACATGATTCCAGTCAGTCATCACAGGATTCATTAGGTTCACCAAGATCAGGCGCCACACCATCTGAAAACTCTACATCAGTCACACTGCCATCTGTAGTTGCCATGACTTCAGATTTATCCACCGCTGCTGCAATACCAAATGAAGTAACGACAGCGTCAGTGACAGCAACAGCAACTAGGTCTTGTGCATCTTCATCTACAAGTACAACACCACAGCTAGCATGCTCATCTTCTGCAAGAGCAGCAACAGCAACTAGGTCTTCATCTTCATCTACAAGCACAACGCCACAGCTAGCACACTTATCTTCTACAAGAGCAGTAAACAGCAACTAGGACTTGTGCATCTTCAACTACAAGCACAACGCCACAGCTAGCACATTTATCTTCTACAAGAGCAGTAACAGAAACTAGGTCTTGTGCATCTTCAACTACAAGCACAACGCCACAGCTAGCACATTTATCTTCTACAAGAGCAGTAAACAGCAACTAGGCCTTGTCCATCTTCATCTACAAGCACAACACAATAGCAAGCACGCTCATCTTCTGCAAGAGCAACAACATGGTCTTCTACATCTCCACCTACAAGCACAACACCACAGCTAGCATGCTCATCTTCAGCAAGAGCAGCAACAGAAACTACGTCTTGTGCATCTTCATCAACAAGCACAACACTACAGCTAGCACCCTCATCTTCTGAAAGACCTTGTGCACAGGAGATGAGGCGAATGATGCTTCAAGAAGAGATCAAATGTGAACATATGAAATTAGAGATACTAAGGGAAACCTTGAAAGTTCAGAAGGAATATTGACTGCCTTGCAGTCACTTTCAGCAGCATCACTTTTTCAGTCAATGCAAGGCAAATAAAGTCGCAATCATTTATGCACATTATTGTAGATGAAGGTGCAGAGAGTTTAATCTTTTTACTGTTTTTTTAAAGCAATATTAATAAGAGTGCCCTCTTTTATTAAAAAAATACATCGTGGTCCCCGGACCACGAGTGTCGTCTGCTGTCATGATTTGTGAAAGGGGCCAAAGGTCACATGAGGTCACCAACATGTCACCCCACTCGCCCCCTCCTTTCCATCAAGTTACATCATCATAGCCCTTAAAAAAAAAAAAAAAAAAAAACAGCAACTAGGTCTTGTGCATCTTCATCTACAAGTACAACACCACAGCTAGCATGCTCATCTTCTGCAAGAGCAGCAACAGCAACTAGGTCTTGTGCATCTTCATCTACAAGGACAACACCAGAGCTAGCATGCTCATCTTCTGCAAGAGCAGCAACAGCAACTAGGTCTTGTGCATCTTCATCTACAAGTACAACACCACAGCTCGCATGCTCATCTTCTGCAAGAACAGCAACAGCAACTAGGCCTTGTGCATCTTCATCTACAAGTACAACACCACAGCTAGCATGCTCATCTTCTGCAAGAGCAGCAACGGGGTCTTCTACATCTTCACTAACAAGCACAACACCACAGCTAGCATGCTCATCTTCTTCAAGAGCTTGTCTACAGCTAGCACCCTCATCTTCAGAAAGACCTTGTGCACAGGAGATGAGACAAATGATGCTTCAAGAAGAGATCAAATGTGAACATATGAAATTAGAGATACAAAGGGAAACCTTGAAAGTTCAGAAGGAATACTGACTGCCTTGCAGTCACTTTCAGCAGCATCACTTTTTCAGTCAATGCAAGGCAAATAAAGTCGCAATCATTTATGCACATTATTGTAGATGAAGGTGCAGAGAGTTTAATCTTTTTACTGTTTTTTTAAAGCAATATTAATAAGAGTGCCCTCTTTTATTAAAAAAATACATCGTGGTCCCCGGACCACGAGTGTCGTCTGCTGTCATGATTTGTGAAAGGGGCCAAAGGTCACATGAGGTCACCAACATGTCACCCCACTCGCCCCCTCCTTTCCATCAAGTTACATCATCATAGCCCTTACGGAACTCATACGGCATAAAGTATATTAAGGGTTAACATTTTGTACATCACACCCACACAATACAGACATACGACCAGATAATCCCTATGTGCCCCCTCTCTGCAATTTTTTTTGCAGACCACACAAAAAATGAGATTTTTACATTGGTAAAATCATCAGGTTTCTAAGGAAATCTGATGAGGAGGGTAGCCGATTACCCTGGTAGAACTAAAAAGAAGATCTACCTACAAGGGTGTCAGCTCTGGAGAGCTAATGGCGGCCATCCAGCACATTGACGTCAGGAAGGGCATCCGGTCAATTATCTTTTGCTCCAATAAATCCTCACACAGCAGTATTGCTGTGAATGTGAGGTGAACCCGGCCACCCCCACTAACGGGGACAAACCCGGATTTAAAACTTTGGTTTTACTACTACTACTACTACTTATCCTTCACTTTTAAGTTATTCCGGCAAATTTCAAATATTTTGACTCTTTCCGATGAATCTCTGATAGTGTCTTTAATTCCTTTTAAGGTTACACCCTTTTTTCATAGGTTATAAGAAAGAAGTTAAAAAGATCACAGCAAATGGATGGATAACATTCCTTGAACAAAAACTTTGAAAACCAACAAATGCTGACTAAAAAAAACAACTTGACAAACTTGGCGTTAGGTGGTGCATATTAATGTCCCTGGCAACCCAACATGACCCCTAGATAACCTTTGACCTCGCATGTGTAGAGGTAGTTGTAAAGCTATATTCTTATAGACATAAACTAGGGTCTAAAGTTAGACTCCCTTTCAGAATACCAGCCAGTATCCATAAGCTACTCATTTCATTGTCCCCTTCTGAAATACTTTCAGCA
The DNA here is from genome assembly GCA_023653785.1 of Ophioderma brevispina. Lineage (NCBI taxonomy): Eukaryota > Metazoa > Echinodermata > Ophiuroidea > Amphilepidida > Ophiodermatidae > Ophioderma > Ophioderma brevispina. Next base: position 14,405 of record JAMKCH010016413.1, read on the forward strand.
GGGACAAAAAAGCTTCAGGTCTGTGGGGGGGGGGCAATAGTGGCAGTAGTGGATTTCAGATGTAGTTAAAGGAGCATTTCATGATCCTAGCACTTATGTTTTGTTTATGGTTCACTAGATAATAGGCAACAGTGGCGTGATCTTGTAGGAATGGCACTTTATAAAAGCCAATCAATGTATTATTTTATTATTAAAAAAAACTGGACACGCAATCCTTAGTTACATGGCATGCAAGGTTATATGACAAACAGGGGACATCTATCTAAAGGCTGGCAGCTCAGATAAAAGAGTACTGGACTTGCAAATCCAGAGGTCACTGGTTTGAATCCCACTTCTGCAAAATTTGCTTTGCCACTGCATTCATTTTCAGCTGATAATCCCACAACAGTACTCATATTACAACCATAAATTTGAATTTTGAGAATCACTTTCTCTTAATTGCACTAATGATTTTCACACAAGTTTCTTAAAATTAAAAATACATTTGAGATTGCTGCTATGGGTTAAGAAAACAGCAGCATTCTTAAATCTAACTGCTGCAGCAACTGCAAATTATCTCTACCTTAGTGTTGCAGGAGATGAAATACTACCAAAACAAAAACAAAAAAATTAAAAAAAATAAAATTCAGCCAGAGTGATTCAAAAGCAGTCAGATATCTTTTGCAAGAATGCCTTCTTTGGAACACCCTTTTCTACTTCTGCAGCAATCTCTTACACAGGTGTGTTAAACACTTTGGTATAGACCTGCTCCTTGGGGTTGCGTCTCTGCTCTGCTAGGCAGAATTCTTCCATACCACCAATGTCAATCCATCCCATTAACCACATAGAGCACACAATGGCCAAGAAGATGATGAAGAATAGTTGGAGGCGAAGAATCAGCTGCAAGCGGAAGGTCCTTCTCTGTAAGATGGTGCTTTGTTCTTGGATTGTTTCCAACTGTAAACACAAAAACATTTTAAAGATGGGGATTGGGATTATTAGAGGTGTTCATTTGTAAAACAAGGTGCATTTAGATTTCAAGTCCTTTTAGTTATGTCTGGATTGGGGTGTCCAAATGAGCTCAGATGAAGGCCATTATGAAGAGTATTTACTACACCTTCAGAATCTATAGATAAGTTTTGCAAAAAGAGATTGCCAATATTTTAAATATTTATGGATTGACTACACTTTAATTAACTCATGCTGTATTAAAGTGGGTAAATCTTTTGATTTTTTTTATAAAGGCATAACTTTTGCAATTGCACCTATCTCTGAACCTTTGCTAATAAGTTTAAAAATTCCAACTGATTTTTACAAATAATTGTCAATTTATAGAAAAAAGTGTACCAGAAATACTGCTTATTTAATTTTTATTTATTTTTTAAGTGTAAATCTTGTTACCAATATTAGTTACCACCATTCCAGTACATTCTTTAGACTCTTTTGTCATTGACTTCAAAGCCTGTATGTTAAGTAATATCATAGCCTAACATGTAAACACTGCTGAAAAACCTTACACTGATTTCTATTAATTAGTCAATTCAATATCTGAAACACTTAATCTTCTTCTTGAAATGTTCATAACTTAACATTTATCAGATGTATGTCCCGAAAAAGACCATTTCCTCACTGTTCTTGAAACATCCTCCATCTCAGGCAAAACCAAATCCAACATGAACTTCTTTTTTGGACAGTGCTTAGCATGTGTTTCTCGGTATCCATTTGAATTCCTTTCTTGGGCTGTGGGCAAATTGTACTGCATTTCATTCGGAAAAAAAAGATTGCTTTCAATAATAAAGTACCTTTCAGAGCCTCTTATTTTTGGTCAAATTTTTGCTGTTTAGGGAAGAACATTATCTGGAAGTACTTTTTACATTTAATATTAATCAATGCAGCCATGGCAAGTATTCATATATTATCATATATTAAGAATGACCTCGATTCAATTGAGTAAAAGTTTTCATCTTGACTGAAAGATCTTTACAGAATACCTCTGTAATTACAGATACTCTGTTTACTTTGTTAAAGTTTCACGCTGAATATCCAATCATTTTGTGACAAAAGCTAAAAACAAGATTATAAGCACCATAAGTACCCTTTAAAATTAATATTGGTCTACCAATGGGGCACTGTTTTTTTGCTCGTAACTTCCAAACCAAACACCTTATAACCTAAGACTTTACAGCATAATGTGAAACAATGAGTAGTTCTGCAGACAAAGTTTTGACTACTTTGACCAAGGCTAAGGGTGCAGTAAGAACACAGAGCTGGAATAATAAACCAAGAGGGGAATCACGCGTGTTATTGAATGGGCCAGCAGCGTACCGATGTTCTCTCACACCTTCGCGCGCCATCCTTCTTGTTGCGCACCAGCCGCGGCGTCGTCGCTGTACGCACCCAAGCACACGCACCTACAAATCTGTGCGGCGCGCGTTATGTTATCAATGTTGCATTTCCCCAGTGTTTCCCATTGTCCCGGATCGACCGATTGCCTGAAAATTATTCAAATCAATCGATGGACAAGAAACATGGCTCTAAAAGATTCCTGCATTCCTAATGACAAAAAGTCTCCGATGACCCCTGTTAATTTTGCTTCGGAAAAGAGATATTTGAGCCAAGTGAAGCATGTGGCATCGTTTGTTATTGTTGTTTTCCACTCGCTAAAGTGTGACGAACGAAATACCGCGTGTTCATAAATATGCATGAAGGATTTTTCCAAATACACGATACTTAACCAATATGGTGGTGCCCAACTATGATAAGGAAGTGCGTATGCTCATTATAAGACTTTTGGGCACCTTGATTTTGGTAACGCCGTTTCGGGAGAATATTCGGGTCTGGCTTATATTACGTCGTGAGTAAGACTAACAGTTTTACCTGGTTCTACTATGTTTTCTCTTAGCCACTCTTTTCCAATAGTTGGACAGTTCTGCTGGTGTCCTGATTAAGCTTATTCTTACATTATGTCGATACAAATTAGATTTATCTTGGAACTTCTCTGGTTACCTGCGATATGAACAGAAAGAAAAATATTTTGTGATACATATTATGAATGGCCACAAAAATGATTAATTGGTGTGATTCACTTTAGGGCCAATGGGAGGTTTGATTTTTTTTTTTCCTTTTAGGTTTCCGTTGGAGAATTTTAAAAGGTGAAGAGGTCTATTTCATATTCACTTGTCATTTCATTCTTACATCCAAAAAAAGTTGATACACTACTACCCTTATATTTTCTACATAAAAAAGATGACAAAACTTTCAAAAAAGCAAAAATTAACAAAAAATGTATTAATTTCAAAATAATAAAATTTTCTTAAAAAGTTTAAAAATCAGTTCAAGCATTTTGCCACGAGTATGATGACAAGGGCGACAAAAATCTAGAGAAAATTATTATTCATGGTTACTGGGGACGCCCCACCCAAGGGAACTGCGTTAAATGGAACAGGAGGATGCTTGAATATTTGAGTAAGATGAAATTTTTTGTTCTTTATATCAAATTTTCAAGGAAAACAATTTTTTCAACAAAATAATGAAATATTTGCAACAGTGGCAGATCTGAAGAGAACTCCAACAGGAAACAAGAATCAATTTGCCTTGGCTTAACTCATTTTAGCAATGATTCTAAGGTTTGGAATTTTGTCTTCACATCAAACACCCGAAATGAGGTTGTCCCCAAACAAACAAACAAAAAAACCAACCCTGCATTACCACAGTATAAATTCTCAACCTCTTGAGACCACCCTTTTCCTTAACAATCCACAAAATTTATGCATTCATCTATCTTTCAATTTTTAGCCCTCAACATTTACAGCCTGACAGATCCGTTGATATATTTCTCTCCTACTTCCACATAAAATTAACTTTCACGAAAATATTGTTAAAGGAAAGCCAAGATTATACATGGAGACTCTAACCTGGACAGTAATGTATAGTGATATTGATGGACGACCCGGGATTAATTGGCCCTGCACTTGGCCGCACTCTATACATATCTGGTGTAGTCGTTTTAACCTGAAGAAAAAGAAAAGCATTACATATATCAATTATAGAAGGAGTCTGGTGTTGGCTTAACCAAACAACCTTTGAAGGAACCTAATCTGTGAACTAATTTACATCCAATCAATATCACATCCCTATTACCTCATTAATTTATACTTCGGGTCCATTTTGGAAAATAAAAATGAAACCAGAGGCTGCAACATTAAGATCTTGGAATCAGGGAGATTTGATCCTGGAATCAGGGAGATTTTGATTAGAATCAGGGAGATTTTTTAGCGAGCGTTTCACAGTGTAACACCGCGATGTAGGTCGTCAAGAGGAATATATAGCCATAGGCCCAATGGATTTTGTTGTCTTAAAGATCAATTGAAAGCTTCCCCCATTAATGAACTGTCAGTAGGAACTTAGTACATTGGATTTTTTTTTCAAAATGACATGAAAAGGCTGAAGTAAAAGTCAACTTTAAGGTTGTAACTTGAAAACGGAGCCCCCTACATACTATGAACTGCCATCGATGAGATAGAGCTCTTTAAAATAAAGCTTTCCTGAAAAAAAATGACAGAGCTCGCGTCCGACAGCCCCAGTTAAGGAAGTGTCAGTGGGAACAAAGTCCATATGGAAAATTTCAAAAAAAAAAAAATACTTCATTGAATTTTCTTCGGTAAAATCAACTTTTAAAGGCTCATCAACTTGAAAACGCGCCACCTCCAAACCTATGAACTGCATCATGAAATCGAGCTCGTTAAAATAAAGTCTTCCCGAAAAAATTGACAGGGCTCCCGCCGTCTGACAGCCCCCGTTTTGGGAACTGTCAGTGGGAACAAAGTCCACGGCCATGCACTAAAATAATTATAACCTACACTTTTGCAATAATAGCCATGATGGAGCACTACTCAAAAAGGCAAAGAGTACATCACCAACAGGTTCTTTATCTTGTAGGCCTATCCTTTTGCACCACTGGGTTAATTTGTTAACACTTTAAGACACAGCATATAGCATTAAATGGTTAAACATTAAAATATGCTGTGCTGATCCATCCGAAGTCGGGAGAAAAACGAGGTCTAACCAGTTTAACAAACTTTGTAGACTTTATTATAACCTTGTTTCTTAATTCACTTGTGTAAAGAGTCTTAATCCTTCTCCCGAACATGTGTTCTTATCTTCTTACTTGTTATATGTTTTATTTTTATTCAATATGCGCGATCATTTTCCGTATTTTTACTCGGAAAAAGTAATTCCCGAATGTCGGCATTTTGGGTAATTTTATACATAGCGGTGGCTTTATAAATGCGGACTTGTACTTTTCCGTATTTTGTACAAAAATGCCGCAAAATAACCGACAATCGGGAAGTAATTTTTCCGAGTAACTATACCTTTAGAGGGTAGACAATCCGGGAGATTTAGGCGCTCAATCGGGAGACCGGTAGATTGAGTTCAATCCGGGAGTCTCCCGGACAATCCGGGGGAGTTGGCAGGTCTGTAACCCATAACTCCTGATTGACTGACCACCTGGGAAGACGGGTGGAGGTCACCAAACTTTTTGCCTTACTTAATAGCAAGAAATTTTGCTGAGGCACTAGAATGTCATCCCGCTATACCATGAATTTTGTAAAATCATTGCAAGTCATAACCTCATGAGTAACCATCGCCCATTTATGAATCTTAAAAATAGATTTTCAATCTCCATTTAAATAATCAACCATCCATAGAGATTCAGACAATATTCCAACATGGGCATCACATAACTGTGTAAATATGAGGGATGTGTGAGAATAGTGCTCATTTACACAATGTACACCATGCGAAGATCATTGATATGCATAAATTGTTACGCATAGGTCATAGTAAAAATATCACTCCACTGAATCATATTCACTGACAATGATCTGATTGAATTGGCAAGGGGAAAAAAATCAATAATGGCATCATTTTTGTGCAAAGAGAATTATCTATGCAAAACTTAAGTAAACATAACTGTTTGCAAAGTTAAACCTGGTTTACAGCATTTTAAAGTGTGTTTGTCTTCCTAAAGTTGTCTTGAAAATGTTATCTTTTTATAGATTGGAACGGTTGGTGCATTCCACGATCATAATGCTCTGTAGGTACACAGGGGACATTTTGCATTAAACTTTGCCCAGCAGATTGGTAGTAGGGACGATTTTTTATCACCGATACCAACCAATCTGACTGATATCATTACCGCTACCGATATACCGCCTCAGGATCGGTAACATCTTTATACTCCAAAATGATCACTAATGGCGACACTCTTGGCATTGCTTTGTTAACATCACTAGAGGGTTTTTGAACAATGCCTAATGGCATTGCATGGTGCCTAATTGTACTGTACTAAACACATGTCAGTACTTAGGGATAAAAAGTATTCAAGAAGTTTTATAAATACATCGTCCTTTGACCGCTTGTGTCGCCTGCCGTCGCGGTTGTGAATGATAGGCCTCACATTGCCTTTGACCTTGATATGTGACTCTTTGACCTCATAAACAAATGAGGGAGTTGGATTGAAACTCCATAAACCAAGTTTGGTTCCAATGCACTGCAACTTTTCAAATGAGTCAATTTTACATTTTCAGTCTATCTTAACACTTGACCTCACATGTACCCTTTGACCTCATTAACAATAAAGGATCACATGTTGCACCTTTGAATCAAGTTTGGTTTCCAATTGAACTTCAACTTTCAAAATGAGGTTAATTTTTAGCATTTTCAGCCTATTTTAACACTTTAAAAAAAAAAAAAAAAACCTCACATGATCTTTGATCTTGGTATGTGGACCTTTGACCTCATCACAAATGGGGGATTCTGTTTGCAACATTTGACCCTATAATTGGTTTTAAATCCATCGAAGTAGTGGATATTACAGCAAATGTTAACCCTTTTTCACAACAGACACAACAACAACAACATTGGGCAGAGAGTGATCTCTATGTGTCTCCTGCCTTACGGCAGGTGACACAAAACCATAAGACATTTCAATTCAGGCAAACAAAATGACTTAGTAATAATGCTCTACTGTCTAAATGAGTGATAAAAAGTCTTGTTTTGTAAGAATAGATTTGTGGGATCATATGACCTTATTGAGGTGAAATTTCCCAAAACCTGATGCATTGGTGGGATGGACTCAATACACCCTCTGAAAACACCTTAACCTGTGTTCTGTTTTTGTATCTTGAAATCCCTTCCAGTAAGCAAGATATGTTTCTGGAAGAAGGGTTCTTGAATTTTGCAAAGAAAATGTGACACACAACACATAAATCCTGTAAGCACTTACCTTATAAGCTACCCTTTCATCTGGAGTGTTAGTGAGGCTAAGAACTACTGAGGGCTCAAGGTTTGAGCGAGTTGTGGAAGAATGACGATGATACTTGGGTGGTGGATTGAAAGTGAGCTGTTCACCAGGCCTGTACAAAGAAATGTTAATTTGGTAAGCTTTAATCTTGTTATCCAAATCCTCCACGCCATAAGTACATTGTTTTTAATTAACTGGATTTATTTTTTTTTTCTGGCACATTTTATTGTTTATTAAAGGTATCAAAAACACAAAGTCTATCGTTCTGAGGATGCCCTTCCTCTTGTTTTTGATGATTGCCTCTAAACAGAATAGTTTGTCATCACACATACTGGATAATAAATGTTGCCTTCAGTCTGGCCTCAACATATTCATAAAACTGAGAAAACAAACCCAATCACTTTCTGCAATAGGTTTGAAATTCTGAAATCTGTAAAGCAGTCCTTAAATAATATGTGCTATAGATTTGCTGCCAAATTGTAATAGCAAATATCACACAATATGTGCTCTTCCGGTGATTATAAGGAATTGTCCTGCAGTTGTACCAATTTCTGCCTTCCCCCCACTACTTTGCAATGAAACCAATTAATACCATTAATTTAATGAAGAAACGAGGCTGAGGATGAGTCCCCCACGTCAACGTAAGGCATCGCCGGTTTCAATTCGTCGTAAAGAGAGTACTGGTTCCCACAATCTCCTTTATTCTCATTTCTTAATACAGACTTTTATTCAGTAACTTTAACCTAATTTTGTGATCCTTATGGCTTATATACAACAAGAAAGGACTGCCCCTACCCATTGAGAAAATCAAACCCACTGAAGTGCAAAGAACATCCTGCAAGGAGACACTAGTATAACATGCGGGCGGCGAATGTTCAAAACGCATCAACTTCCAACTGGGTTCAATTATCAATTGAACCCAGGCACCAATGAATAAAACACTAAAGTTCATAAAAACATCAAATTCTACCATACTACAGTAAATACGCACCACCCAAGGGTTGAATAACACTCCTTTTTCCTTCAACTCATGTTGCTGAAAGCAATTAGTTATACTAAAAGGTATCAGTTTGTGTATAAGGATTTACTTTATATAAACTTTTAAAGTATGGGTAACAAAAATCCCCCATGTTCAGTCTTCTGCTGGAAGCTGAACTTCCTGACGTGGTTGTAGGGACTGAGACATGGTTACCCAGCTCTGTGTATTCAAGGCGAATTCTTACATCCTCAATTCAGAATTTTCCGCAGGGATCATATCACAAATACCACAGGTGGGGTGACTTCTGCATTCAAGTGCAATGAGAGATTTTGAGGCACCCAACTTTTCTCTGATAGTGATTCATATAGATAGACACTCAATGATTTCTTACCTTTATTTGGCCTATCATGAAATGTCTGAAAGAGAGAAAAGGGGCGATTTTGAATTGCTTATATTTCATAATAAACTGGCTGATTTCTATTTGCTCCTATGCAATTAGAATTTCACAATCTTTGTACCAAAAAATCATTTCTCACTTAATCCTTTCAGATGGGGATTTTTTGATGGAACACTTTACATCAGGGCAAAAATTGGTACTCTTTCGATTTTTAGGAATACCTGATATGTGAATCTCTCGTGCACCTTTAAGGACAAACATCATTGCCCACGGGAGGAACCTGACCATCAGAACTGATGTGAATCAATTTGGGGGCAAGCATTCAGTGGAAAGGGAAGGCCTATTAGTCTATATTGGTTCTTCTATAGAAGACATTTTAGTTCCAACCTCTTAAGCCAGAGTTACTGAAAGAACTGGATTCTGCCATTATCATTTACCTAAAAGTAGTCAAATTATCCTTTCAGGGGACTTTAATTTGCCGAGACGTGGATTGGGTAACAACAATTTTCTCCAGGTGGGAGATATCTGGCCACTAGTAAACAGATGTTAAATATAGCCGGTGGACCAAAACTGCAGCAGGTCGTTTACAAAACCACCAGGGGGGGGACAGCATCCTCGACCTCTTTTTTCCAATGTTCCCTCGCTTGTGCAGGAAGTAAATATCGACTGGGGATGTTTCAGACCATGACATCGTGTCCATATTGAGGTCCTCATTCAGCTCAGAGGATAAAATACCACCGCAGAAAAGATGTATTTATACAGAGGGAGACTGACAAATTGGTGAGGTCTTGACAATTACAGCAACAGTGTCACAGCGGAAATTATGCTTCGTCATCAGTTGAGCAGTTGTGGCTGGGTTTCAAGTTAAAACTTGTTTATTGGACCGCCATATTCCAACTAAGCTTTTTAGACCGAATAGCAGTACTGGTTTACCATCCATACCAGGCCTTAGACGGAAACGCAAGGCTTATAATAGAGCTCGTAAGATGGGATTGGATACGGATGGGAAGTTTTTAGACAGCTTCGCCGTTCCTCGGACTGCCGTCTTAGAAAATCTCGTTGCAATTATATTTTTTTTTTTTTTTTTTTTTTTTTTTTTTTTTTTTTTTTTTTTTTTTTGTTTTCTTTTTTTTTTTTCACGAATTGGTGAACGGTCTGAATACAAAGGAAAACCAAGATTTTTGGAGCGTAATCACACGTTTACGGCAAAGATTCTAAGGTGTGTCAGCCACTCAACACCACAAGTGGTATAGTACATCTGCATTGGAGAAGGGCTAATGCCCTTAACAGGCAGTTCAAGTCTATCTTTACAAAAGAAAACTGTAACAAAATTCCGACCATAACTAGTGAGTTAACTCCCAATACCGCCTATTTACATCTCCATAGCGGGCATTGTTAAGCTTATGAACAATTTAAAGCCACTATAAATAACCAAAGCCTGAAACATTCACCATAGGGTACTAAAGGAGTAAGCAAACAGCAAAGGCATAGCATTATACAACATAAAACCTTTTGTGTGTGATTTACTGTACTCTATGACTCTGGATCATAATTTCTTGCGACAGTGTTAAAAGGGGGAAAAACAGGGGGGGTACGCCAGCTCAAGCCAATACGGCGCACCATCGTGTTTCACATAGTCACAGTACACGCAATGATCAAACAGCTTTTGTTAATGTCCAAGAAATTATGGCCCAGAGGTACAAGGAGAGACACATGTCGATAGGCGGATAAACTCTGGCTGACTGAAACTTAAAGTGTTAAAAATGTATTTTCTTTGCACACTACCTTATTGTGAGTACAGGTCCTCCCTTGCTACATCTTTTGCTTTTTTTGTTTCCTTGATGATTTTTTCTATTATCAAAATAGAAAGCAAACTAACATGCATTGTTTAAATGTGTATTTTTGAACTGAACATGAATAGATGATCTATAATCCTGTGTTTAAGGATCCCTGGAACTCAAGATTATTTCAACTGCTTCCAGTATTGATATGCCATTTGTAAAATGACCCTGATTCCCCTACATTTGTGACATTCCCTATTTGTGACCTTTCCTGAACTTACTTTCGAGCATCCCTTGAATATCGTAGATCTCCGATATTAATTTTCTAATACAAAATCCTTCTTTGCGACACAGAGAGCATTTTGAGCTTTACCATTCACAGGTATTGTTTACTAGTCAATTACCAATGGCACTGTGCAAACATATATCTGGAAATGGGGGCCCTCTTCAAAAAATAGGCTGGTTATGCTTTAAGTGCTTGCTGAGACTTGTGCTACATATGCTGGTGACCTAAATGAAGGGACATGATTCTGATGTTTGCATAAATAAACAAGTCCTTCAGTCTGGAACTGGTGGCCCCTATACAAATACTGAACCCTGTATATTTACTTTCTGAGAAGCAAACAAGATTGATTTTGAATTTAACTACTTAGTTCTCCAGGTAGACAAAGGATGTATATATTTATTTAATCTTTCCCTGGATATGGCCAGCACACGACAGTTTTGACAAAAAAATGTGCGCTTGGCCGGATTCGACCGTCTACCTTCGTATTACATTCACGATCTCTTGCAGACTGATCTCTCAAGGTCAGGGTTGGTAGAGGAGCGATATTACCCCTATAGGTGTTAGTTTCAAAGGTGTTCTTCGTCTTTTTTTACCTAGCGGCTAGCATCAGACTGTATATTTCATTACATTTTTTATTTTTCAACACTATCATGTGCTGGCCAGCTCCAGGGAAAGATTATATACAAAACAAGATTAAGTCAGAACGAAATTGTTCTCTTGTTTTAATCTTGCAAATGAGGATGAATGTTGATAACATGAATGGTCTTTGTTCTCATTGTCCCCTCCGTGTCTGGAGAAAATGTGACCTGTGCTAGAATGAAATGGATTAACAAGTGGATGGATGGAGACATGCATTCCTTTATTGTAAGCACCGGAGTTTTGCGCGATCGCGCAAAAAATATGATTTTTGGGTCTATCACGATTTTTTGGTCCATCGCAATGTTCACGATTTTGTAACAAACACATTTTTTAATGTTAATTCGCCAATACCAAACACAATATTATTAAATCAATTAGTATGCAAACATCGACGAAAATTGATGACTCACCAAGCTTCCAATAGTGTGCAATATATAGTCCAAATGTATTATAAATCGCTAGCAAAGACTCCTACCGGTCTAACTTGATTCGTGAACTCGGATGACCCGACCTATTTTCCATTGTTAAGCATCAGATAAGTTCGCTTCGGAGCATTAACCCAATATTGACACATCCTATCAAAGCTATCAACGCGCGGGATCATGTCTTTGTTAATAATTGGTTTAATCATGGATAATCTCTTCGGAATGAAACAATTCGGACTTCGGCCCGCGGCAGTGCCATCTACATCCGATTCAAATATTTTATTCGGAATAAGAGGGAAAAAATAAACAGTTGATAATGTGTGCTTCTTCTGACATTTTTCAGCCAAAAAAAAAGTAAGAAATATGATTCAACTTTGGAGCGTTGAGCATTGCTTTGCAAGATTTTTTGTGTTCGCTGGTTGACTAGCATGGCAACTTAGGAAACCCCCCCCCCCCCCACCCCCCCCCCCCCCCCCCCATTTTCGCACGTTTTGGACTTAAAAAATCATGCCATTTTTTTGATTCATTTTTGCGTGTTTCAATCGCGAGATAACTCCATGCCCTACTTTAAGTGCATTACAAGGAAAATGGCAGTACCCCCTGTCACTAATCTACTTCGCAGGCAAACTATAACTACTACACAGCTACAGTTTATTAGGTCTCACACTATATCATTGTCAAATTTGTTTAGGCTACTAATGTATATTTCCACTATAAGTGCTTTCGATCTTCCTCCCGTCAGTGACGTCAGTGGTGAATGCATTACTCGCACATTAAATCGTGAGCTTTTGATTCAAGCGCCGACGTACGCATCGCGCGTCCAAAGGTGTGCGAAAATATACACACAAACACTGCCTGAACTCTGACTGACTCACTGACTCGAGGAGATAAATGGAGTATCCTTTCCTGTGGCTACTGTGCGATTGCATTATACAGCTGTAGGGAAAGAATTACTAGTGCACCTACCATCAGCTCCATGTGCCAGGGTTCAAACTGTGCATGTAATGCGTATACCAGTTTGAATACTAGAGTCAAGGATGTTGAAAGCTGGAGTCAGTTAGCCTCTTCTCATTTTGTGCAAGTGTGGACTCAAAAGGCTCATCAGCAATGGAATAACCCAGGAAGGATACATTTTTGACTGTAGGATGGCTATTCACATTCTCAGTCAGGGAGTCAAATTGATTTTGATCTTTCTAATGGCACACAATGCACTACAGAAATATAATTTTTTTTATGGTGCTAGGCTGTAAGTTGTCACGGAATACACCAGATAAGATATTGGCATCTGACTACAGAGGCTGAGATGCAGTATTAACTTCAAATATTTTTTAACTATATGTAAAATGTCAAAGTCGACTGTTGTAGATTTATAGAGGTTTATCATTGTCTAGCCTCCACCAAGGCAACATCTGGGGCTTCTGAACAACGCCTGTGGCCAAGTGAGCGTGATAGCAACCACAGAGTCAGAGAGTCTTTTAACTCTTTGAAGAGATTTGGTACACCCACTATACTTAAGCCACGGTTCAGATGAATAAAAATCTCAACTTTTTAGGTTAAGTTGGGGAGGACGAGGGCTGTGGATCATAAATGCTCCTTTAAAATACTGTGAACTCATATTACAAATAAAAATAGCGACACTACTATATCGACAGGTGCGATTCTGGATAATATATACGTATGTCCACCTGTTACAACTACAACAAGCACAACGTACCTGACTCTGCGATTGTCTTTTACAACATCCTGCTTGTTTTAATATATTTATTTTATTAAACATTGGCTAAATTGTTCTTTTCGGATTCCGGCCGGATTTTTCCCTGGCCCAATAATTAGCACTGGCCATAAGATTTTAAAACACATGGTGCGACCAGAACTCCAACAATAGCCAGAATTCCTTTCAGCCTTGGCAAAATCACCTGCTCATTCCACCAATGGCTACTGCAAATATACACGCATTGAATTTCAGACAGGCTTTCATAGGAATCCCAACGTCTTGATCTAATGCTCAACAATAACGGGGTAAGTGCATGAGCCACACTCTTCCAGTGCTAAAGTTGATTTCAGAGTACTGCCATATGATAACACATAACTACCTCTGTCGAAACACAGATAAGACTTGTAGTACTCAAGTACGAATACGTACACAGTACAATTGTGTGTACTCGTACTCATACTCATGCCTGGGTAATCATACTCAAACTCAGGCATAACTTACTCCTATCACCGTTACTCGATGTTAAAATTTTTCGTACTCTACTCGTATTCGGACCAAATACTCATACTCGTACTCATACTCAGGGTTCAATACTCATACTTGTACTCCATTACAAGTAACTCATACTACAAGACAGTTCCTTGTTGTGGTCACACAATACTTTCTAATCCAACTTTACTATGGAATAACACTGAGTATATCTTCCTTTTTGACAACTGATTCTTTGGATTGCTTTGACATCTCCATTAGGCAACTGCCTCTGTTCATGCTGTGACATCACCTGAGGCACCTGGCAGGATTCTGGTGCAGATGCTTCAGGTTGTGTGTTTGGAGTGGAAACAATGGACAGGTCCTCACTGGCTTGCTCAAATGGACTCCTCCATGGAGTTTCGGGTATCATGCTGATCTCTTCTACAGAATCCTCATTGTCTGGGGGTGGCCATGTCCACTGGTATTGTCCTATTGGAAGGTGAAAGGACTTGTATATCACTGTACTGAATATTTTTTTTTTGCTTGACTCAGTCTTTATTTATTGGGGAGGGTCCAAAGTGAACTCCAATGATTTCAAACTGAAAAATATACTTTAGATATTTTATGACTTTTATTATTTTGTTGATAGCTGGTCCAAATCATTCACCGAAGTCATGTGATCTTGACTCCATACAAACAATTCTCCCTGTCCATTGAAAAATACAACTTGAGTTAGGGAACATGTCATTCATTATCTGCCAGTAACGATCCCTCTGATAAGAATGTTGACTTACTGTTCCTCCCATTTGGGTTGTTAGGGGGTCTTTTGTTTGATAAACTGCTGAATATCATCACCAAATGAAAACTTGATATTTGCTGTTAGATTCGCTGATAGTGGTTTCTCTATCACTTTCCTATGACTAACATAGAAAAAAAACGGGCAGGAAAAAACATGAAGCACGCGCAAATATTATTTTTAAAAAGGTAGTGTTTTCTTGGTTTTGGCACTAACCAGGGGCTACCTCTGGAGCATTAGGAGCACTTCAAACTTAAAGAAACAATGTTTGATTTCTGGACAGAATGACAAAATAATTGTTTTAAAAATCTGCTTTTGAAATGAAAAATTATGCCCCCAATAGGTCAGTAATATCACCTTTTAAGTAAACCACAATTACGGTTATTAGCTTTTTGCGCTCTCTATATTCATAAAAGATAATAGCATGATGTGTTGTAATCAGACATTTTGAAATAGTGGATTACCTTAAATTTGGATTTGCAATTCATTTAGAATTGTCAATTTTAATCAAATATTCTGAATACTGTTCACAGAGAGTTTGCTGAGATTGGATAGTATGTTTAAACATTTAAAATTCCTCATTTGTAAAGCTTGCAAAATTCTGCACCATTGATGGTGGCCCATCGTGGATGAGCCCTTAAGTTTTTGGTAAGAGTTTTGGTAAAATAAAATGTGGGAGTTTCTCAGCTTTGGTGTATCATCAATTTCTTTTGACTACCTGGATTTAATTTACCACTGAAAATTGGTACGTGTAATAGGAGATATCTTGGGGAGATGTTTACACACCACAGGGTTTTGTGGCAGCCTTATGAACGCACTTCCCTAATCCCATTACATCATTGTTTCTTGGTGAAATGAAAAAAACCTTACCATTTACAATCCCAAGGCATATTGACACCCACATTATCCCTTAGTGGAAACCATTGAAAAAACCATTTCCAACTTGTTATCACATTATTGGTAAGACCAAGGAAACTTCTCTTATATGTCCAAAAAAGGCTCAGTTCAGTAAGGAGTTCTGAACTGTCACACTGTGAATTTTAGCCACAGTCATAATATATGTATCGTGTATCAGAGTACAGGTACCTAATGTAATATTGTGTCAAAAAATTTCAAGCCTGATTACATAGCAATTTTGTAAACTCCGTTTTCTTGATTACTTTTTGTTCAATGTTGATCCTATTGGTATAGAGATAATTAAAGAACTATTAATTTTCTGAAAATTATCCTAAAGTGGGTCTATGGGGGAATGTTAACGGTTGGTAAAAGTTGCCCAGACTGAAAACGTATGCAGTGTACATTGCTTGAATTGCACCTGTGCACACTGTGCCATGTAGTACCTAGAGAAATGGGAGCAATAGCTGATGTGTACTTCAGAAAAATATTCATATCTGAAGTTAAAAATTCTGGAAGTTCAGTTTTCCACACATGTTACAACTGTTTTAGTCAAATTGAACTGAGCTCTAATTTCTTAAGCAAAATAGGAACTTGGTTGTGTTTTCAATTGTTGGGTGGGGACTTACATTCTTATGTTACAACACAGACCTTTCAAAATCATTTTTTAATATTATTCATCCATCATTTTATCATCGATACTTGACATGTTACACTTTTTTTTTCCCAGAAGTGAACATATAGAGTACAATTTCTTTTATAAATAAAAGTGGTCACTAACACAAAAAATTCTTTCACTTTTTATCTCTCCGACCCCTATACCTTTAAATTTACATCAAAGTTTATCATAAATCAACCTATTCCACATTGTATTCAAATTTGGCAATGACAATTTATGCAAGCAGCTTGTGATAGGTACCTTAACTGTGTGAAATCATTATATTATTGTCCTGCGGAAGGGACAAGATCTTTGTCTTAACCTAAAGACCCGGAACGTCTCTGTTCAAAGCACTTGAAAATTTTTTGAAACCTATGACATCCAGATCCTTTCACAATAAAGGTAAACCAAACACTGTGCTGTAAGTTGTTCAAAATTACATCTGCCACTACACAAAGTTGGTGCAAAATTACAGACGATTTACATATGAATACATAATATCGGTAGACTAATCAACAAAATACATTGGCTAATCTAAAAAAGAACATTTGCAAATGGCCACTTTCTTTTTTTTCTCCTATTTTATTATCAAACACCACATCTTATCGGCAACCACTTGCCCTATTTTGAAATATTTTTTGTGGCTTACCCCATTTAGCAAGGCCCTTCACAGTCATATCCTCCAGGATAACTATATTTTCTCCAGGGTTGCCAATTGTGGCACCTTGTCCGAGCCATAATGCAAGCAAACTTCTTGGCACCTTCTGCCTTGGATGGATCCTCTTATGAGTAGCACTTGAACCATACTGTCACATAACATGTTTATGAACCAACTTGATTAACTCCGAAGACTATATTTTTTTTTTTTTTTTTTTTTTTTTTTTTTGTGTTTAAAAATACTGCGGTCCCCCGGAACCGCGAGTGTTCATCTGCCATCGCGGTTTGTGAATGAGGCCAAGGTCACCAAGGTCACATGAGGTGGCATCTCACACAGTCACCCCACCCACCCCCTCCGTTCCACCCAAGTTACATCACCGGAAGCCCTTACGGAAACCTCATACTGGCATGCAATCTAATTAAGGTTACAGTTTTGACCACAGACCACATCACATAGATCACAGACATACGATCAGATTAATCCCTATGTGTCCCTTCTGGCAAAGTTCTTGCAGCGACACA
This sequence comes from Ophioderma brevispina, assembly GCA_023653785.1. Classification (NCBI taxonomy): domain Eukaryota; kingdom Metazoa; phylum Echinodermata; class Ophiuroidea; order Amphilepidida; family Ophiodermatidae; genus Ophioderma; species Ophioderma brevispina. Next base: position 31,909 of record JAMKCH010016413.1, read on the forward strand.
AAAGAGGTTCACAAACTTTTAACAAGAATCAGGCAGTGTGTAATTA
>JAMKCH010016414.1:0-50276 GCA_023653785.1 Ophioderma brevispina
AAGATTAAAGGGGGATGGCCCAATTTAAGGATATGAAGTTTTCATCTTGATAGATTGGCCTTCACTCCAAAACCTCAGCTGTAAGTTTCGAGCCGATATTTCAATCCATTTTGATGCGAGAGCTAAAAACGTGATTTTGTAAGCCACATAGGGAACTGTGTAAAATTAATATTGGTCAACCAAAATGGGCCACATTTTCGCTCATAACTTCCAAACCAAATATCCTTGGTTCTAAGATTTCACAGGATAGATGAGAACAATAGTAACTTTCTTCTGATTCCAAAATGTTGACCACTTCCGGTAAAATCTGGGGCTTCTGGGGACGAAGCTATTAGCGATCGGGCCAAGGACCATTAATAATGTATGTGTTTGAGGTCAAACTGCACAGTTTGATATTCCGAATTACCAAATCGCTGCTTATCCCTTTAACCACATCCTTTAAACACACCCCTTAAACGCACCCCTTAACCACACACCTTAATAAGCCAATAAAATTTCAAATAAATTTTGGATTGCTGAAGGTAAGATGATCCAATATTTCTATTAAATAAATAACATGGCTACCATAAGGCAAGCGAGTGTAATGACAGCAACCTGTGTCCTTGTCGCTCCAGAATGATGCACGCCATTGCAATAGTCACCCACGCAACAGGACATACACATCTTCAATGCTTCATCGTTGTCCGTGTAATGGCATTCGTACTCGGACGAACACCGTTTTGCTGAGCAGCTTCGAGATATATTGTGAAATTTGCCGCCTTGTTCAAAGACGACAGTCTGTAATAGGAGAGAGCATCTACAAATGGTTAGCTCATATAGAAACATAAATTTAATTAAAGAGGGATGGCCCGATTTAATAGGTGTTCATCTTGATTGGATGATCTTGTCCCCCAAACCCCATATGTAAAGGTTTGCGACGATATTTCAATCCGTTTTGATGTGAGAGCTAAAACGTGATTTTGTAATCCCATAGAGTACTGTGTAAAGTCAATATTGGTCGACCAAAATGGGGAACGTTTTCGCTCATATCATCCAAACCAAACCTCATTTAGCCCAAAGTTTTAACAGGGTAAAGAGAAAATAGTAGCTTTCGTCAGATACCAAAAGGGCCATGGCCCTAGGACAGCGACATTTACAATGCGATCCACCAATACAACAAGGATATACTTCAGTAAGCTGTGTATGTATCTTGAGTTAACTTCAATATATCTTCTGAATTCTGGGTCAATCTTTCGTACAATATTGCATAAACCAAGACTAGCATGCAGAGGGATTATATTCCTTAGGGAATTAAACTGCACTGGTGATCACCTCATTCACCTGGCTTGAATATGACCCTCAAGTTTCGAGGTTCCTTTGACCTTAAATGACCCCTGATGACCTTGTGTGACTTTCAAAATTTTCGGCATCAACAATCGACCCCGCCCACCAAGTTTCCTCTGGATACACCAATGTTTACCCATTTGACCTCCTTTGACCTTGAATGACCCCTAATGACCTCGTCGTGCCCATTACAATTTTCGGCATCAACAAGCGATCCCACTCTCCAAGTTTCATGTCCATACACCAATGTTAATTGCCCCATTTGACCTCCTTTGACCTTGAATGATCCCTGATGACATTTGATCCACTAACCAATACAAACTCGGTCTTTGGAAGGTCAAGGGGCACCCACCCACCAAGTTTGAGGAACCTGCGACCCTCGGTCTCCGAGAAAGTAGACTCGGTCAGACAGACAGACATACTTAGCCAAGCTACATTGTGGGTTTCGTGGTGTCTGTACATTGTGGGCTATAACATTAAAGGTGCAACAAGAGATTTCACATATCAGGTGTCCCTAAAAATATTGAACGTGCTGATTTTTGCCCTGATGTAAGGCTTTCCATCAAAGATAATCTCACCTGAAAGGATTAAGCTGAGAAATGTTTCTTTGGTACAGAAATTTTGAAATTTCTAATTTCGTATTGGAGCAAATACGAAATTCAGCTTATGTTTTATAAGCAAATCAGAATCACCTTTTTTCTCTCTTTTAAGACATTTCCGTAGCCAAATACAAGGTAAGAAGCCCAGAGTGTCTAGTCTATATGAAATTACTATTCTGACACAATATTTGGGTGCCTCAAAAATCTCTCGTTGCACCTTTAATTAGCCCCACAATGTAGTTCTGTACTTACAGACAGCCTCACAATGTAGTTCTGGTGAGTATTACAGACAGACACAATATTGATTCTGATACCATATAGGTCCATATTAACCCCCCTAAGACCTGCCTAAAAACAATGGACAAATGTCTTGTGGGGTTATCCCTACAAGTACAAAAAAGCCCACAATGTATACGCCATACTTACTAGTAACCCCACAATGTAGCTCTCGTAAAGACAGACTCAGAAATTTTGAAATATTATTTTTTTGTGTAATAATGAAAAATAGTCAACTTGAACTTGAACTAAAGATAGTAACCTAAAATGCACAATTCCGAAATTTGAGATGAATCGGATTTTTCGTTTTGATGCAGTAAACATTTATGTGTAGTATTACGTCCCATAGGATACTGTGTATAACAAAAATTCCGGATCCGGAATTTTAAAACAAAGTTGTGATTTTCTATATGAAGGAATCCGATTTAAGCTTAGCAATTTCACACAGTGATTAGTATATGGACAAGCATTACGTACATGCAAAAAACACGATTGTTTTGGAAATTGAGGGCGCCCTCTTCCGGAAATCTCTGAGTCGGCCTTTAATATATAGATAATTCGGAGGATCAACTTATTTTAGGAATCATAAATCTACCCGCAGCGTCACCGTGAGGACCATGGGGACCTGATTCTAACTCGGAGAAACCGATCGGTGTTTAAAATTCTTCAATTTTTTTTTTCGCTTGGGGGCACCGACACTTGACGCCCCTGTCCTACACGTACGCCACTGATCAAGGGCATTTCCTAATAGTATCTTTTAAAGGGCATTTCGTGATCCACAGCCTCGTACTCCGACTTATCTAAAAAAGTTGAGATTTTAATAGCTTAAGGCTCAAATGGCTTAAGGATAGTATGTGTGCCTGATCTTATCAAATTTTTATAAGCTCTTGAAGAAATTCGGTTTTTTTTATTTTCTGTCCGTAAAAAGACAGAAATTACAACATAGTAGCCTATGGGGTAGCGTGATACAAATATTTGCGGCTAACATCAAAACGCAGTCAGAATCAACTGAAATTTAGGATATAACCTTTTCTTGGGGATATCTAGTGAACCATAAACCAAAGCGATGTACTAGGATCACGAAATGTACCTTCAATACACCCCTAAATACCCAGTGCTTCCGTACGGTGACACCCTGACACACGTATGAATTGGACAAGCTTTAAGCAAGGGAGCATGTGGTTTATTCCTTTTAAAGGTCCCAGGAAATGAGATGATAAACCTACTCCAAATCTTTATGGGACATTCCATTCCGATAAACAGGGCCAGAAAAAAGAATACCGGTACACTACCAGTGACATCATTATTGATTTTCAGTCAGTGTCATGAATAGATTCACATCAGTCATCACCTGGATTTTTCTATTACTCTCTGAAAAATAAATGATACTACAAATGATGTCATCACCAACCCAAATATTGAATGATTTCTGGTCCCTCCTTGTAGACTTGACACAAACCACATCAACTCTATTTGCATTTCCTAGGACCTTTAAGGAGTAAACAGCGCCTGACACACTTCATCCTAGAAGTTGCTAAAGTGTGTTCAGGCCTGGCTTACCTTACATAAAGGCCCTAAATACAGTGTTCTAGCATACAAGCGCTCATTAAACTATGTTTTTGTATCATTTCATGGCAAAAACTATAAATTTCAGCTGTTATTCTTGCATTTACATATTAATTTTACTCACACTGCAAATCTCTCCTTCACCACACTGCAAGTCATTCGTGCCTCTTTCCTGCAGATCAGCACAAGTATGGTTTGCATTCGATGTTGTGCACACAAAACACATTTGCTTCTATAATAAATAGGTTAAAAAAGCATAACATAGGATAACATAACATAATTAGAAAATTAGTATCATTGCCAACGTCTTTTCTCCCTCCCCCCTGTCTCTGTCTCTGTCTCTCTCTCTTTCTCCTTTTCTATAAAATAGGAATATTCCATTATCAGTTTGTCCTAATAGTACATGTGGAACTGTATTTTTGTGAAAATTTCATATACAATCTTGCAACCAAGGTTTTTCTAAATCAAAATTGTATGAGGATTCCAAAAATCATGGGTGTCATTTTTTAAAATGTGTTCTTGGATGAATTCTAGGGGGGCAAAGTTTACACTGGTTTATACAGGGGGCAAAATATAAAAGGGGGCAAAATGTGTTTTAAAGTATATCATCATGTTCAGTACCTTTCAAGGATTACAGAAAGGTATAGTTTGCCCTACCTGAGTGTTATAGTACAAGAGTTACAAGGTAAAATGATTTCAAGGTCAAACTGGGGTAAAATTTCAGATTCATCGGTTTGTTCTAAAAATGGTGCCAAATTGTTCGTCTTACTGAACAGAAGCAGAAAATATAAAAGTCGCGTTGTCAATGACGTTTTGATAATAATTAAGAGAGCAAATATGGCCGTGGTCCACGGGGTCTATGGGAGACCACAAGTTATATCTCTAAAAATCTCACTTTGAAAGGTGAAACACAGAATCTATATACATTTTCTTGTTCAGTATGACCCAATGAACGATTAAAAAACAGTTTCAACAAAATCGAACCATTCCATAAATAATGACCGTGAACTTTCTTGAGCCTATTGTACTAAAACAATAGGTCGTCAATATGGCAAACTATACCTTTTTAGAAACCTTATGAGCACCCGAACACACTGGTATAAATTTAAAACAATTTAAACACTTTTATTGTTTACCCCTGTACAAATTTACCCCCTTATAAAACACCCAAGAACGCATTTTAAAAAATGACACCCATGATTTTTAGATTCTCCACGAAATTCTTTATTGGAAAAACATTGGTGTCAAAATTGTATATGAAAAAAACTAAACCAAAACATCCATTACATTTCCCCATGTACTATAACCTGGGCGTCGCGGCTTCTTTTGGGGTTATTAAGTAAATGGGTCGTGAAACTGACTTTGAAAAAGGCGGGACACAAAGTTAATTTCAATAATTCGGCAAAGCAATTAAGCGAAAAAGCGCTCTTTCAGCTTTACATACTAGTAGTCGATTCAATGTTAGTTAACAAGATGAAAGTGTTTGGGATCGTCCAAAATCTCGGGCAAAAAGGTTGGGAACTCCTGAACTATAAGTGTCCTGTGATTCATCTTTGTTTTTCATCTTCTTTTTGGAGTAGCAATAATGAGCAAGGTTTATTTAATCTCAAATCTTGCACTGAATGAGAACTTATAAGCTTTCATGGTTCCTTTGTCCATGTCAAATGAACCGCGGAGAAAGTGGTATTCGGGTTTTAATCAAGAGCTGTTATATACAAATTAAATTGAGTTCCCGAATTAAATCCAGCAAGTGGCCCCACTGAGGATAGAAGCGAGAACCTTTTGCTTCCATTTAGGTCAAAATCAACTTTCTTTTATTATCTGGGTAGGATCAAACACTAGTTTTCATTATTTGTCTTCTCTAAATTATAAAAACATTCCTACGATATATCACCTTGGAATTATCAGTCCCGGGATTGGCATCCTCTGGATCACCCTCCTCCTGTACTGCTTCAGTTGTTTGGCGCACTTTATCTGTACTTTTGGATTTGCCTGAATCCGTCTCTTTAGGACCTTGGTCGCCATCATCAGCTGCTTGTGTAGCTTCGGCAACTTGTCCTGATTTTGACACCGTGTTTTGCTTCGTTACCTGATATTTAATAAGATAAAAAAAAGCATTGCCAACGTATCCCTCTCTCTCTCTCCCTCTCTCTCTCTCTCTCTCTCCCTCTCTCTCTCTCTCGCTCGCTCTCTCGCTCTCCCTCAATCTCACTCTCTCTCTCTTCCTCGCTCTCTATCTCCCTTTTCAGTCATTTTTTCCTAAAAGAACAGTTTTTCACAACCTGGGCATCGCGGGGTCGCCGGCACTGTAGTCGTGAAACTGACTTTGAGAAAGGTGAGTTACAAAGTTCATTTGAATAATTCGGAAAAGCAATTATCAAAAATAAAGGCGCTCCTCTGACAATGTATATACGTTAGTTTACTGACCAAGTCTATCTAATAATAATAATAATAAATAATAATAATAGTAATTGTGCTTGCGAGCGAGTGTGTATGTATAGGTATGATGTATGTGGGTAGGGCCTTGTGGTTGCTTTGTCAAAGACTGTGTGAGTGCGTGTGTGTGTAATGTGTGATGTTTGTTGATAGGGCCCTGTGGATACTTTGTCGAAGAAAAGGCCTCTATGCTTGCGTGTGTGTGCGTATATGTATTTAATGTGTGATGTGGGTGTGATTCCGTGGATGAATGGCTGTATGGATGTATGTTCGTAAGATGTGTGTGTTTGTGTGTGTGTGTGTGTTTGCGTGTGGGGGTGTGTATGTGTGTGTGTGTGTGCGTGGTATCCTATTATTGAATTAATTTCTGTGTATTATTTTGCTGTAAAGCGTAAATGCTTCATTTTACATTTTAATTGTAATATATGCTTCTTGTATTTTATGTATCCACACGGACATGTGGAAGAACAATTTTGTATTGAACATGTTTTAACCGTGTTAAAATAAAGTTATTATTATTATTATTATTATAATTATAATTATAATAATAATAAGTATTTTTAATAATAATATCTATTTTCGCAATATGGGGTCTCGGGCAAAATAGGTTGAGAACTCCTGAGCTGTAAGTGTCCTGCGATAGTGTTTGATTCAGCTTTGTTTTTCATCTTCTTTTGGGGAATAATAATAATGATCAAGGTTTATATAATCTCAAGTCGTGCACTGGCCTTTAAGACAAATTGCTAGAGACACTGCGACTTAGAGGGAGTAGCTTAAACGGCAACATTCAGAAGGCCAACAGTTTAAATGTTTAAAGGTGCGTGTTCCGATCGTCTTTGGGACCCCCTGATTTACCCGGAAGTAGTATCGATTTTGATATCAGATGAAAGGCCGTATTTTTCTCATTGTCGTCCTGAAATTTGAGCCCTCGAATCCATTTCATTCCCAAGATAAAAACAAAAAACCGCCGTTTTAGTGGTTAACCACTTTTATTAGCGCAGTATTGAATAGGGCTTTGCAACATGCATTATTGCGTCTACCATCAAAACCGCAAGTTTGTTTACCACGGTACTTGATGGGGTGTATGTGCAAGTGCCAGGCTCTCATATCAAGTAGAGAACACAATACACATAAATCGGAACAACCACCTTTAAGTAGATGGGAACACGCATTTGCCGGGGGCAAGGTTTGCGCATGGAAGATGCAAAGTAGGTATAATTGTACTATATAAACTATATAAATCTATACTAACATTTTGGTTATATTCTAATGATTAAAAAGTATAGTTTGCCTTGACTGTGGGCTATAGTTGATGGCAGACAGCACATGCGTTCGGTGAACAATGTGTTTCTTCATGTTTCACATTGCTGATTTTTTCTAGACTTTTGATACATTCTGTGAAAGTTTGTATGATAACACAAAAATGCACATTGCACTACGTTATCTTCTTTTTCTCTAATTAAAACTTCGTCATTATTTATCTTATCTAAATTAGAAAATACATTCCTACACTCTGGCTCATAATTTCTTGGACAGTTTAGAACGTACGCCCGCTTTCCCGCCAAAACGGCGCACCATCGGGTTACACGTAGACGCAGTACGCGCAACGATCGACGCGCGTTTGTTATGTCCAAGAAATTATGGCCCAGAGTATAGGATTTATCACCTTGGAATCACCAGTCCCAGGATCGGTATCCTCTGCATCACCCTCCTCCTGAACTGGTTCGGTTGTTTGGCGCACTTTATTTGTACTTTTTGAATTTCTTGAATCTGTCACTTTAGGACCTTGGTCGTCATCATCATGAGAGCCTGCTACTGTAGTCTTGGCACCTTGTCCTGATTTTGACACTGTGTTTTGCTTCGTTACCTCATAATAAATAGGTTAAAAAGCATAAAATATAATAACATAGCATAACATAATAAGATAATTTTTATCGTTGCCAACGTTTTCTCTCCCTACTTTCTCTCTCTCTCCCTCTTTTCACTCCCTCTCTCCCTCTCTCCCTCTCTCTCTCTCTCTCTCTCTCTCTTTCTTTCTCCCTCTCTCTGTCTCTCTCCCCCTTTCAGCCCTCTTCTCTAAAATAAGAATATTCTATTAACAGATAATTCAGTTTGTCGGTTTGTCCCAACCTGGGAGTCGCATTTTCTTTTGGGGTCGCCCTTAAAAATGAAGTCGTAAAATTGACTTAGAAAAAGCGGGTCAAAAAGTTCATTTCAATAATTCTGAATAGCAATTATGAAAAATAAAGGCGCTCCTCTTCCGAAAAAGAACAATGTATATACGTTAGTTTACTGATGTCAATTTAACAACCCGATCGGTCAGCATTACACAGTCTATTCGACTCAATGTTAAGGGACGAATTCAATACTCGACTGGCGGGCGTTTTTCGGTTCTACCCGGTTCCGCGCGGTTCAATTAATTCATTGAGTTTGATGAATTACTTAACCAGATTAAAGAATTTAGAAGATTGAGCGGATTAAATGAACCGCCTGGAACCGGGCAGAACCGGAAAACGCCCCTCGGTTGAGTATTGATTTGTCCCTTAGTAAACAAGACGAAAGTGTTTTGGGGTCGCCCAACACCATGGTGGAGTGCGTATTCGTGGGAACACGTTTTTCAATGAGAAAAGAATTGTGCCGCTTAGATGTTGTTAAAACGAGATATGGCTATTCCGTATTGAATACACGTGAATACACCCCGCTGATTAATCCCCAAGATTACGCACTTCTCCAAAAGGCTTCTAAAGTCTATCATTTCAATAGAAATGGGGATCTCTGTTTTTCATTATAATTGTTTGTTCTTTTCATTTTCCCCCTTTTTTCTCTTGCCATATTTCTCGATTTTGGATATTATTTTACGCTATGCTGGGGGCCCACGCAAAGGTTTGCCTTAAAGGTCCCAGGAAATGAGATGATAAACCTAGTCCAAATCTTTACGGGGCATTCCATTCCAATAAACAGGGCCACAAAAAAGAATACACTACCAGTGACATCATTAGTGAAACTATTGATTTTCAGTCAGTGCCATGAATAGATTCACACCAGTCACCTGGAATTTTCTATTACTCTCTGAAAAATCAATAGTTTCACTAATGATGTCATCACCAAACCCAAATATTGAATGCTTTCTCGTCCCTCCTTGTAGACTTGACACAAACCACATCAATTCTATTTGCATTTCCTGGTCATTGGGTATTGTTCCACGTGTTGGTGACCTCACGTGACCTTTGACCTCAAGTGACCTTTGTCCCCATTCACAAACCGCGCCGGCAGACGACATGCGTACGGTGAACGCTGTATTTTTTATATATCCCCCATTGCTGATTTTATCCTATACCTTATCTACATTATCCTCTGAAAGTTTAGTGTGAAAACACAAAAAAAGTTTAAATTTTAGGTTTAAAAAAAATCTTGCAATACCAGAGTAGGATCGAATACTAATTCGTCATTATTTGTCTTATCTAAGTTATAAATTACATTCCTATGGTTTATCACCTTGGAATCACCAGTCCCAGGATCTGTATCCTCTGCATCGCCCTCCTCATGTACTGGTTCGGTTGTTTGGCGCACTTTATCTGTACTTTTGGATTTGCCTGAATCTGTCACTTTAGGACCTTGGTCGTCATCATCACGAGGGCCTGCTACTGTAGTCTTGGCACCTTGTCCTGATTTTGACACTGTGTTTTGATTTGTAACCTCATGCTGTTCTGGTGTTTCAGGCCATTGACCTGGTTCTGTCGCTGCGATTAAAAGGTAGAAATCAGCAATCATGGTTATAATCATTATTTTTACAAATAACAAATAAAACAAAATTATGTTCCTGTGTGCGTTTGTGTTTGTGGTGTTTGTAAAGGAATTGAATTGAAGCGGTGACGTAAATGGCTTTGAGTGGGTGGAGATGAATGCAAATGTCGATGAAAATCAATTAGGGTACCAAAATGATTCATTGACGTCACCCGTCAGCTGCTTATAAGGAGTTGCTATGGGTGGGTTTACAGATACACACTTAAAAATAATTACACAAAGTGGGGTAAAATATTACGGCAAGAGTTCCATATGTACCCCCTCAGAGTTTTACATGTAACAAAACTTTTTTTTTTTTTTGGTCTTAGGGTTAGGATATTTGTTAGTGTTAGGCCATAAATAGAAATAATTTGTTTCCTGTAGAATTTTGAAGAGGGGTACATATGGAACTCTTTCCAATATTACACATTAGTATGTAAAAAGGGAACTCGCATGCCAGTGGGGTAAACTTTACACAACCATGGTGGGGTACAGCTTTTACAATTCAGTGGGGTAAATTTTGTACTCAACTATGTGTACTTTTTAACACAGCGGTGATGTGTAAAAAGTTTACACAACGGCATGCGAGTTCCCTTTTTACACAGCATTGTCGTGTCAAAATTTACACGACAGGATGTGTTAAAATTTATACAACAGGATGTGTTAAAATTTACACAACGGCGTGCAAGTTCCCTTTTATACAATTCGGTGGGGCACATTTTGTACTCAACTATGTGTACTTTTTAACACAGCGGTGATGTGTTAAAAGTTTACACAACAGCATGCAAGTGCCTTTTTTACACAGCTGACGTGTCAAAACTTACATGAGCTGATTCTTGACACCATATTTTGTACTGTATTTGAGTAGATTTCTTGCTCAACCGTTGAGTAACATGTTTTGACTCAACTGATGTTGAGCATACTGTTTGCCCAAATGTTGAGCAACATTAATTTTACTCAATTGACATTGAGTAATACTTTGGATGCAGGTATATAGCTATATATTTATTCATCAGAAAGCTACAGGTTGCTCAGTTGCTCACCAGGTTAAATGGCTCGTTCAGTATGTCCTCCAGATATTTTGACTTGATTAAAAAAAAAAAAAAAAAAAAAAAAAAAAAAAAAAAAAAAAAAAAAAAAAAAAAAAAAAAAAAAAAAAAAAAAAAAAAAAAAAAAATCTACAAGGATTATTTTCATTATAAGCCAAAGGGGTTTCCAGTGGCCACATCACGGAGGGAGTTGCCTCCCAAATTTTAAGCCTTACCCCTAAACAAATTTAAAAATAAGCAACTAGGGGAAAATGCTGCACAAACTGGTCATTCCAATACGAAAATGCAACTCATGCTCATTAAAAATTAAGAAGCATTTGGAGAAAGGGTAGGATATTCAGCATAGAGTTTGGTGAAAAGAGGTTGTACCGTTCTCCTCTTCACCCTTCGGCATCAACCTATGATGATGGCGAGGTCAACTATAGTGATTTTCAAGATTTAAAATTATGATTAAGACTATACCATTTAGGGACATTGTTGTGCGATTTAGGATTTGAAATTTCAGCATTTACTTACGCCGTTTAACCCTCGTTATAAGGTCCCGAACTATTCCCCCGTGTCCAAAAACGTTGAAAGCTTTCGTAAAAGGCTTCCAGGTAATTACAGCGGCTGTGGAACGATTTTCAAAGTTTAGGGCCACTTGGCACTTTATCTGGGCAATTTTCAATACTTTATTCTCGTTATCTCGTGCAGCTATGATAAGCCCAACATGTATTTTCAATAAATTCTGGAAAGTGTGGGGGGCATGCCCCTCCACTTTCAAAAGAGGAGGGGCCGTGCCCCACCCTGACACTGCTGGATAATTGTTATCATGTCCTTTCCTGTAATTTTAGCGAAAAAATGTGAATGTAGCACCTTTATCGGCGTTAGGCTATGCCATCTAAATCGATAGGTAGAAGGGGTTGTTGCCACCCAAGACAAATTATATGGTACATTTTATAAATTATTATTCTGTACAGTATGACTCTAAAACCATTTGTTTATATAAAACGCTGAATACCGCATATGGGTGCGAAATTGAATTTTCGCCTATTTTACACTGTGACAATTTTGCTGACTTGGGGATTTTATGATGTCATTAGGACGCCGTACTAGTTAAGTTGGTATATTAGTAAAGTATAAATGTAGAAACGAGGACCATGGCTATTCACTGCTACTAAATTAAAACGCTAAATAATAATAGTAAGAAAGGCCGAAATGTTATCAAATCGTTCAGCAAGGATGTTCGGTTACATCCAATACTTATAGACATAATCCTATTTTATTAAACATACATACTTCTATTTTCATTCCACTTTTTATTTTAATGGCTTTCACGAATGTTCCTCTTTTTATTCTTTACCCTCGCCAAGACACATTTGTCAAAACGTGCCCTAGATTGAATCACAAGTATATTAATGTTGTGTTATTTACACAGTTAAGCTTCTTCGATAAACTTACGTTTACGCCCTGCGTAGAAAAATTCTTCTGATACAACCTCTGCCCAAAATGGCCCGACAGGAGCAGACTCGGAGCTGTACCCCGAAACACGGAAATAGAAGAACTTAGCACTGAAAACAAAGGAAACGCTTGATGAAGGTATTTCCAAGAAAAGGGCATGTTGACTGTAAAATTTGCTAGGATTTCATAATACTTATTAGTATCAATTTGTCATTTATATGTAAATATATCGTTTTCTCACATTTTAATACCATATTTAACATATTTAAAAAATAATAATAAAATAATGTAAAACAAGATGCGGCTTCTTCGATTATCCTTCCATAATCTTATATTGAACATGTGCAAAATGTATCTTAACATTAAAATACATCAAATTTGGTGCTCTTTCACGTGCTACAGTTGACTACTTCCAATTACCAAACATGCATAATTCCCATGTGACTAACAATGAATTACTATTACCAATACTTATTTCTTTTTTAAATAAATAACAAAAATACATTTTTGGAAAAAGGTATAATTCAAAACACCTTATCATTTGTTTGGAGCAGACTTACCTAAAAAAAACGGTTCAACATCAGGTGAAAGAAGACCATCGTCTAGTGTCCATTCAGCTATTATGGGTAATTCATTTGACCAAATTGTCATCGAAAAACTATACCATGTTGACTGAATTAGGAAAATAATATTGTTGATAATAATAAAGATGATAATGGAAGAGCTGGTTTTGAGCTATTATTAAGCGAATCAAAGGAAAGAAATCGGTGCTGTATGGGCACTGCACTTATTTAGTCAATCAGAGACATGTTTAAGAGACAAGCTGCTCCCACAAAACCCGGACAAAGTCGCCAGATTACTTAAGGAGAAAGAGCTCAATGAACTTGGATAAAATCATTAGAAAACAAAAGAATATCCTAGACAAATGTTGATTTTTGATGGACAAAAGGAAGTGTAATGTTTACATGTGATACATCATTTTCAAGCATGTTTTATCAGCATTTCAAATCTGTACGTTTTCTAAAATGAAAAATGTCCTACTTTATCTGGGTTTCGTGGGAGCAGGTCACCAAGGAAATTTCCAAAACGAAGCACTCCAATTTTTTTGGAACTTTTTTTGTTGGCATTATTTGGAGTGCTTACCAAAATGAATGTATTAGATCACACCTAGGCCGAATACGCCGTCGTTATGCAAAATATCATCGAGATGATAGTCTGTGTTACAGACCTTGTAACTGTATTACTCTATGGAAACATAAAAACTACCGCGTACTATCAGCTAAAGGGACCAACCAACTTGGTACGAACCTCTCTGAGTTTCACCCCACCCCCATCCCACAAATTCTTTAAAACCGAGTCTTTGACAAAGACTACGAGATGATGATATAGATTTTTCTGCCGTGCACGACAGGAAAATCAAAGGATGCTTTTCTATAGGGACAATTACGATAGCCATGATAGCAATTAAGCTCAAACATAGTTTTTTGAGTTTTTTTTCTACTTGTTTGTCCAATAAACCTTCGAAACCTGAATTATTTTCTTTTCGTTAAAATACGCAAACTTTCAATACGGAAACAAACTTACTAGAAAACGAAACATCGTGCTCATGCAAATTGGAAGAGATGATAAGCACAACTAGACCTACAGCTCAAGAGCTTTAAATACAGCGGGGATGAAGAGTTTTGTCAGAGACAGAAAATCAGATAGATACTATGACCCATGGCCATTGATTCATTTGTTGATATACAATTTTGAACTCAAGGCGTTGAGATCATGGCTGTTATATGGTCACGGTTATTGGTCGAACATATAAAGGCAGGAGGCACTATTTTGGAGCTGCTGGAGACGATCAATGTCATTTTCAGAACAGCTATACTAAGCAAAGAATTACAATAATCAATACGAGAAATTACCCCTATATTACCATATTTTCACCCTATTTCTTTTTTGCACCGGATATGACCAGGCAGATTAGCAATATTGAAACTTGACCACCAGCCCATCATACATTTTGTACCATTTCAGCTGAATAAACTCTCTGGGCTCCTGGGTTCAGATTCACTCTGAAGCAAATTGAAGGCATACTTCTTTCTAACAATTTTCATGGTATAATTAGCACTGTAACTTAATTTTTCACAATTATTGTAGCCTAAAAGTGTCACTTGAACAAGGACATCAATTTTCGGTAATTTTGAATCAAATGACAAAACCAGAGGCAGATTTTTTTAAAAAATTCTATTGAGTAATACTGAGGTGGTACATGTCCTAAGAATGTCACAATCCACAGAAATCCGGCAAAGGATTGCATGACAGATTTTTTAAAGACACTATCAGTGATTCATCCCGAAAGAGTCAAATATTTGAAAATTTGCAGGAATACTTAAAATTGAAGGATCTTCTGTAGAATTCGGATAATTATTATCTTTTCACAACTGACCATTAACAGAAAAGAAAGAAAACGCATTGTCAATGATATGACTCTCCATTCAAATACGTGTATTGTAGATAGTAACTTGTACGTACGGACAGCAATGACTAAAATATCAAATTTTGCTGCTTACTTATATTAGGTTGCCTGCTGGTCTTATCATTTGCAGGGTATGTTTAGGGTAACCCGTACTATTTTTACAGACATTGCAAAAGGTCCATTCTCCGCTAAATGTTCAAAAAGTCCTTTTTAGGTCCGCTCACATCATGCACAGTTTACAGCTGTTGTTTGGCCTTTAAGAATGAATGTTTTCTGAATATAAATTATACTCGGTAGTTATGTTTTTCAAAATGATCCGGACTAGATGTTTGTAACCGGATGAGAAGTATCAAGCAATAAGGCAAAGATTCATACTTTTCTGCTTATCGCCATGTCGCTAGCCCAAATTCGTTCTTTAAAATGTGTCCCTGCTCGTTACAAAATAGCGCAATCACAGATTGACATTGCCTTTTTATCAAGCCTCTATTAGCAACTATTGTTCAGTTATAAAACATGATAATATTGGTATTAAAGTTTCGCAAGAGTTCTCTGGGAGCATGTCGCCAATATTTCAGACAGATTTTACGTTACCAATAAATCGAAATGAATACAAAATTGCAAAATAACTGAAGACCTTATGTTCCAATATGTGATAAAATCGAGAAATGTCAATGTTATAATTATACATTTTTGCATAAAATCTGGTTGCAACAGTACAATTCCAGCCCTAGTATGAAAGAAATCTCCTGTTCGTTTTCATTACCGCGACCGATAACGTGCCGTCCGTCCTGCTACGGGCTCTTTGCAATATGGCGTGATACATGTACATAAAGTCGAATACCATACCATGCTTTTAGTATGAAGGTAATACCTGATAACGTATTAGACTAAGTCGGTGAAGCACTACTGTCATCAAGAACAGCACGACTAAGAAAAAGGCCGACAGATAGCGTTACGTCAGATACGTTACTTAAGTTTAACGTTAGGCAATATACTAAAAATTTGATTATTTTTAGATCACCCATTCATTTCTCCGTGTTCTGAGAAAATAAAGTTTACGATTTCAATGATTTCAGGAATTCTTAATGTTGATATTTCGGTCCATTTTGGATACCAAACTTGAACACTTTTAACCGTTAGAATGGCCCAAAATCATATTTTTTTATGATTTCTTAGATGTTATGTTAATGACTATTCCCTGAATAATGCCTTTAACTATCGTGTCCCACTTAGGCTCGAGTGACATCGCCTGACTAGTTAAAGATTCTAACATCGCGCCTTGCATAGGTCTAAGTATACGGGATTTGCGTCAGAGAATTTGTCATACCTAAGATGTTTCGTGAATCCGGTGTAGAAGTAATTATTATAGTCCGCCGTAATGATCAGGGGGGGTGGGGACTTATTTCGATTATAACGGGCTTAGAGACCGGGCAACACCAACACATCTATCCTGACTTTTAGCGTCATAGCGTTGTACACCAGTGCCAGGTCCCGCTGAATGTTATATTTGATATCGTGCACACAGCCCCGTACAAGGCGCCTTAGCATAACGTCTGTTAAAATGCACAAAATCGGTTATTAAATTACTTAAATTTTAAAAAGTTTGAAAACACAATTACTGCCCAATTTCCCTAACCATATGTCAGGGCCAGGCTAGGCGCACGTATTTGAAACTAATTACCAAAAGCAGAAGCTGACATGTCAGATCATGCCGTGCTACGAACGCATTGTTCATGGCAGGCTAGGCAGACTGCGAGCAGAGCTGTCACTGAACTGGGTAACCCACACACACACCCAGCCACGTGCCCCATTGCCACTCAATGACAATGATTGGTGTATTTAGTGGCGAAATGGAATTTTTCGTCCATATTTAAATTACATACGACTAAAATTACATTGCCCGTGATCTCCTACAACGCAAATAAAATGGGATATCGTAGCGGAGATCATGAGTGAGCAACCTCGGGCTAGCCTAGTACAAAACGGAGTCTACTGCAATTTTGGGCATGTCCGACGAGTCATTATCAATCTTTTGCATTTTCAACATTTTACGAATGCACACCCTCATCATGCCACACCATCATGTCCAAAACGACGTACAGGTTCCCTGTACTAGGCTACCTCAGTCAATGCTTCACACACCCACCACTCAATCCCCACGGTCAGCTATATTTACGATAATTTCCAAGGTATCGAATTCTTGCAAGTTTTCTTGATCGTAGATTTACCCCATTGCGGTAACGGGTGAACCTTTGAATCGAATTCCCAGTCTACATTTCCATGCCCACGTACACTGTAACACCGTGCTGACCTCTGATCCACCAAATAACCTTGTTCGTCAAATTTGGGAAATTACAGTCTCGTGATACAGCTGAATAACAACGATACGAATTGCTCGTACTTTGTTAAATGTGTGCGATGTTTTGTACACAGGAAAGTAGAAGGAGAGTAGGCAACGGCAAAATTATGCTTGTCAGTTAGAGGATTTTGGAAAACGCGCGAAATTCAAATATCAAGGGTTTTTTACTAAAATCTAGTTGGTGCTCACCTGGTGTGGTGAGCGCCAGATAAATCCTCCTTAACTTACTTCTTTTCTCTTTCTCTGTGGCCAATTTTCAGCACTGGGCGATATCTGGTTTAAAAAAAATGGTCACCCCAAAAAAACGAACCTTTAGCGGATATTTCCCTATATGTTCTACAGGCATCCCAAAAATAACCCTTGTCCAATTCCAGTGCGGCCCCAGAGCTATAGTATTCATTTACAACTTTGGTGTCCCTTGCCCCCCTGTATGATAGCCCGCTACACGGTGAGCATACGGCACTGATTAATTTGAATCTTCACGCAACACTAGTTATTCACGCTTTATGTCGTTAATCGTCTATGGATCCCGGACTATGGCTCCCAGTCGAGTATTCTTCTTTCACAGACCGGCCCAAGTCTATAAGTTTGTAAAGGCTTGTGTTTCCACTCCATTTTCGATCCACAATCCTGAAGTTTTGTATTAGGAGGCATATACTCAAAATCGCCGACTGGTTCCATGCCGTCTCCATCCGTTCTGTGCGTGCTTGTATGCCAAAACCCATCAGGGATTCGAAATCGTGTCCACTTCCACACTTCTATCGAAACTTTAAACAGATATAGATATATTTATAGGACTTAGTTCTAACACCCTGGGGGTTCCTTGGATTCTTGTATCGGGTACATGCTTGTTCTAAAAAGAGGGACTAGCTGCAAATGCGAGACGACCGCTAGGAGGGGTATAAATTCAAATAAAATCAAGATCTAGTCCCCTTAGGGGTATACACATTAGGTAAGCGTGTGACTCTGGCTCCTGAAAAAAATGAGGAAAACTTAACTTTAACATGTCCGTAAAATAACCTGCATGTGTAACTATTCTTACAGTAGTACAAGTGCTATTTTTCCATACTATTGTTCTTTTTTTTTTATATTTTTTAGTTCGCTATTTTTTATTCACGTAATCAGCAGTCCCGCTGGGGTATCGTTTTAACTGAATACTGCTCCCATTAGGGGTATATTTTCATCGAAAAACGGATCTATTTTAAAGGTGCAACGAGAGATTTTGAGGACACCGCAAATATTGTGTCATAATAGTAATATATCATTTAGATTAGACACTCAATAGATTTTTTACCTATGTATTTTGAATACCGAAATGTCTTAAAAGAAAGAAAAAAGGCGATTCTTGTATTTGCTATATTTCATTTAAGACAGAGGCTGAATTCGTATTGCTCCTATAGAAATAGAAATTCCCAATTTTTGTACCAAAGACACAGTTCTTCTCAACTAATCCTTTCAGATGGAGGATATTTTTGATGGAAAGCTTTACATCAGGCAAAATCAGAATTTTCCATGTTTTTAGGGATCCCTGTTATTTGAAATCTCTCGTGGCACACACTTTAAAAACTGAATACTGGTCCCATTTAGGGGTATATTTTCACTGAAAATTGGGTCCCGTTAGGGGTCATTCAGAACCCCTGGAACGAGCATGGGTCCCCACAAACTCCTGTAGAAACCCCCACCCCCCCCCCCCCCCCCCCCGGAGTTCTAATCAGGTTCGAGGCACACACTCAATTCTTTCTTAGCCTATTGATATTCTATCACATTTGATTGCTTCTTAGCTGGAAACGATTCATGCTGCCTTTTGAATAAAACCCTTTTGTAATGCAAATGAGATATCCCGACTATCCAATTCTCACACACATACACACCCACACATACGTGTATGGCATACACACCCGAAGACATCAAAATACCTCAGCCTTTTAAAAGGACACACACACCACACACACCCACACCAAAATCACACATAAAAATTGACATTTTTTTAATACCATAGTGGGAGGTTCATGTTCCACGAGGCCACAGGTGCCTTACGTTCATATCTTGAACATTATTGACGAATTCGAATTTCGTCATATACTCGCACACACACACCAAAGAGAAAGGCTCTCATTGGAGGCTATTAGGATCTGAAAGATTTCTTTCATGCTAGATCCTCGGCAGGGAATGGCTCAGGATTTCTTTGGGACTGCGGGAATTTTGAAAAAGTAGACCTAATCCCTCCAAATGGTCCTTTTGATTTTTGAACATCAACCAAAGTGGACTTTAATTGTCAAAATTGCTCTAAATTTTGGGATTTTTGATCCCCCCAAAAATCAGGCAATTTAGTCACCCTTGACCTCCACCCCAAACCCCCCTACACCACTCTATACCTTTTGACGCTTGATCAATTTACCTGTGACACCTATTTCAGGACCATGCTTGTTAGTTTCAATGGGAGGCAGAAATGGAGACGTTGATTCTTGAGTTGGTTCATACGCATCGGGCATCAAGCTATCACAAAATAATCTGTTTGAAAACAAACAGCCAGTGGGGTACTTGGTTTGTTCCCTTTATTTCATATTTTCATATGAATTATTTTTACACGAGTTTGAAAAACAAACCATCTAAAAGAGGACAAACAACAGATTTTACTCAATTTAGTGTCGCTTTTTCACAAGGGGGCAAATGTGTGTCCTACCTCCTAAATTAACATTGCACGTTTACAGAGAAGGTATTTTTCAGTGAATTTGGCGTACGAATCGAAAAAATTCGAAAAATCATCGAAAATCGATTTTTGCATTTTTTGTAACAAGTATGAGTATCCTAACATTACCTTGCAAGTGTAAGTTTAAAGGCAACCTAATAAGCCAAAATCGTATATTTCAGTCATTACTGTCCGAACGACCTTACTCAACACGTATTGGAATGGGGATTCATATCATTTTGAACACTGCTGTTTTCTTCCTTTTCAGCATGTTTCATTTCGAAATATACCTTATTAGAGTCCTATAGACTTATCATTCGCTTATATAAGCTATAAATTCCAAATATTTTGTATCTTTTCGTGTGAATCACTGATAGTGTCTTTAAGTGCACAACGCATAATTGCAATGTGCTTCAAAATAAATCTTAGTCCGGCAAACTAAATGCATTCGTTACTTACCCATAAACACCCCTCCTCAGATGACCAAAGAATAAAGGATTTGACAAAACCTTGTCCCAAACCCTTCCCTGGTATACTTCCTCATGGTTCATGGTATAGAACTCTAAAATTGTCCATGCTGCAAGATGGGAAAATGATAGGAAATGCAAGAGACATGAGGACATTTCCAGCAGAAGCGCCCCCTTTGCTTACCAATATATTAGATGTAGGGTTATAAAGTCCAAATCCCATCTAGCAGTTGGTGAAGAAGTTTGAAATGTTTTTCTATAGTTTGAATGGTGCTGATGCAGAATTTTTGGGGTCCAACCTCTGGGAATGTGTGGAACTTTGTAAATAAGGGTAAATTTAGTTCACAGGGGTAAATTTGAAATCAAGTCAAAATTGTGTTAAAGACACTTAACCCCCCCCCCCCCTCAGTGATTTGCTTAAATCATAAAATCGAAAATTCTCAAAAATCAGATTTTTTTGCATGTATGTAACAAGTACATAGGCCAAGAGTATTAATAAATAAACAATGGAAAGGTGGAAATTTCTGGGAACAGCTGAAAAAAATGTCAGAATTGGTGCAGAAATGTGTCTAGCATAATATCAAAATGCCCCAAAAATCCCTTTGATCCGCTTTGTGGCATTTTCAGAAATAATGGGGCAAAGTTTGTACAGGGGTCAATTCCGAAATATTGCAATTGTCCTTAAATGTTCCAACATTTTGTCATGTCCCAAGGATTTAAAAAAAGGTATGTTTTGCCCTATCTATGGCTTGTAGTTAATACATATGGTCAAAAAGGCTCAAGGTCATCCTGGGGGTAATTTTTCAGAATGGTTCGGATTCTTCTGAAAGATGTGTCAAATTCTTCATCCTAGTTTGTACCTGAACACCAAATGAATATTCTGAACCGGTGTGGTCATTCTTGCAATTACAGGCCAGTGTGATGGGGTTCTACAGGCTCTATGGGGGTCCTGCTTTTCTGCTCTTATATGTCAATATTGAATCCATGTGGTGATTTGAAATGAACATTTTCCCTTTTTTAATATGACTCTACGACATTTGATGTGGTTTCAATGAAATGGAATAATTTTGGGGGGAGAAAATATTTACCCAGGATGACCTTGAATGATATAGGTCTTTAGTACTTAAACTACAGGTTGTATATAGGGCAAACTATGACATTTTATGGATCCTTGGGACATGACAAAAATGGTGGCAAAAAAACCACATTTAAGGACAATTCTAATATTTTGTAATTTTAACCCCTGTACAAACTTTGACCCCTTATTTCTGAAAAGCATCCAAGAAGGATTTTAGGGGACTTTAAGTATGTTATTCTAGACACATTTCTGCATCCAATCCTGACATTTTCCTTGTTTCCCAAAATTTCCACGTTAAAACTCAAATTCTTGGCCTACAGTAGTCCTAACATACCCTGCAACGATATGACCAGAAGAGACCTAATAAGGACAGAATCGAAATTTTAGTCATTAACTGTCCGTGTGGACACTTACTAACAACACGTAATTGAATTTGGGGAATCGTATCACAGAAACACTGCTTTTTCTTCCTTTTCTGCAATTCTACAGGTGAAAAGGTTAACTTTTGAGAATTCCTCCGACTTATCCTTCCACTTTGAACTATTACCTGCAAATTTCAATATTTTTTTCAAATCACTGATAGATGTCTTTAAATGTACACCAATGTGCTTGTCTCATTTAAGGATTACAAAAAGCACGTTTTTTTGAAAATTGAGGTCTCTCTATTCTGGAAACCTCAGAAAGAAAGAAGAAATCTGGCAGCGCCATTATTGGGGGCTTCAGAGTTTATTATTTTCATCCTTTATAACGTTTTCTATGATTATTAATCATTTGGCCGACTGGTGGGAAGGGGAAATTACATGAAACCTACATACTATAATTTGTTTGCGTTTTCCTGCTTTTTGAACTATAAATGTGCCACTTTTGCGGCAAATTTCCCTTTTTTTTTCGGTTTAATAAATGGTATCCCTTTGACCTATTCCGTATCACCTGATACGGAGTATAGAGTATATAAGGCCCAAAAAAACAAGTTTGTCTCCGAAGAAATGTGAAAAAAACTAGAAAAAAATAAAAAACGTTTTTTTTTTTTTTTTTTTTCGAAAAACGCTATGCGAAATGCGGTTTTTCTTTTTTTCCCCTTTTTTTTTTAATGCATTGTTGCCCACTTTTTTATTATATTGTTATTGTTTGTGTTGTTTTGTTATATATGTACTATGTACGACCTTATGTGCGACCATAGGGAAAACGCTATTCATTTACTCATTAAGATGAAACTCTTTTCCCATATGCCTAACGTAATGTATGTTTGCGCCTTATTCCGTAAAAGGATATTTGAATACTGTAGAGCTCATTTTTTTTATATTATGGAAATAATGTGTTTTTTTTTTTTTTACAAATCGTATTTTTTAAAGTGCACTTTATTCAATTTTCCCCCTATGTTTCATTTTAGTGTTATTATTATTATTATTATCTTATATATGTTATTCTTATTATTTCTTATTCCCGGGGGCCACTGTTATTCAAAGGTGGATATGTGCGTGAACATGGACTTATTTTTATTTTTTTTTAATTTTCAAAATTTAGTTATGTTGGTAATTGGCCAGTATACAAAATTCACTCTAAATAATATTTCCACCGACTAAAAATTACCATAAACAATATTTTTGTTGGATTTTTGCTACACATAAAGAAGGCATTTTTGTAGTTTTTTGCTCCCGAAAAAACAAATAAGCAAATGCATTGTGTCTAAAGACCTAGCCCCGTGATTTGAAAATATTGAAATTTTGCAGGAATGACCGTCAAAAGTGAAGGATAAGTCCATGTACATTCTCAAAGTTTTTCCTTTTCCAGCTGGATAATTGACGGAAAAGGGAATAAAACACGACGTGTTCCAAGATCGATTCTCCATTATTTACGTGTTTGTTGTAAGTGCCGAACGGACAGTAATGACTAAAATCTCCGATCCTGTCCTTATTAGGTTGCTTCTGGTCTTATCATTATGACAGGGTATGTTAGGCTACCTTAACTTGTTTACTACATGCAAAAAATCTGATTTTTGATGATTTGTTTTCGATTTGGGCTGATTTAGCAAATCACTGATGTGTCTTAAATACATACCTTTATTATTTTCTTTTTGCTTTACAATATCGTTGATCTCTGCTTAATTTACGTATTACGCGTACAAATCACAATTTCAGGGTTTGAAAAAAACATGTACCCACCTTTTTTTCACATTTTGCTGTTTTTTTTTTTTTTTTTTTTTTTTTTAAAAAAAAAGATCCTTTTATTTTACGCGTTTTCCCTTGCTCACGCACCCTATCTACCCTACCTTTGAATACAATTGCCCCACCCCCCGGGTTTTTATTATTATTATTATCGGCTAGGTAAAACCCAAATAACGATAAACAAATAGAATCCAGAAATTAACAACTGCCTGTATCACTTACGTAAACACCACCACCACATTTTCCTTCATCGTTGTCGGGTGGTATCCATAAAGCACTGACTGAGGTCCTTGTTTATTATTGTTGCTATGGGACCATGTATCCTGTATCCTCATAGAAACCAGAGAAGAGAGACAAAAATGCACTGGTAAAAAATGTGACGTTCCAAATACGAGTTTGTGTGCTTGATTGACCCCGCCCAATTGGTATGTTTAATGGGTTATTCGGTTGCCAGACATGTTTTTTCCGCTAAAATACCCGCAACATATATTGTACTCCCTTCGGTAGTGACCTCATTGCTTATTATATGACCGAAATCCCGACATTCGGTGTCAAAACGCTATTGGATATGTTTCCTCTTTAAAAGTTTTATATAGAATAATCAATAAACTATGAAGCCTATCTCCAAAAACCGGTACAAATCGAAACAATTTTTAATATTAAGCTCACTACGTAGGGTCATTTTGTACCTTAGACAAAAAAGACCAGAGCTTTCCAATATGTTTTGTTTCATCTCATATCCTTGTTTCAATCGAGAGATAATTAAGTTTATTGCAACACACTAAACTGATTTAACACCAGTAAATGATTTCTGATCCCTTTTGGGTCGCCTGGTATACCGTTAGTATGGAACATTCGTCCTTCAATCCAACCCTTTGGGTCTTGTCTTCCACAACCAATCATGGTGTTGTATTTTTCTGGGAAGCTGACCGGCTTTCTTGGAAATGGTCACTTCGCTATTTGCCACCGGGGAGACTAGTCGCCCTTCTGTGCTTGTGGACAATTATACGGAAGTAATAGAGTATATAAGTCCAAAAAAACAAGTTTTTGTCTCAGAAGAACTGTGAAAAAGCTAATACGAAATGCGTTTTTGTTTTTTTTTTTTTTAGAAAAACGCTTATTCGAATGGCGGTTTTTCTTTTTCTTTTTTTTAAAAGCATTTTTGGCCCACATTTTTTTATTGATTATTGTTATTGTTTGTTGTCTCGTTGTTGTATTATTATTACTATTACGACCTTATGTGCTACTTTAGGGGGAAAACGCTATTCATATGTACTCCCCCCCATTAATATGAAAAACTCTTTCCCATAGGCCTAACGTAATGTATTGTTTTGCGCTTTATTTCCCGTAAAAGGATTTTGAATACGTAAGAGTCAATTTTTTTATATTATGGAAATAAAGGTTGATTCTAGATTCTTATTAATCTCCCTAGTGAATAATTCAATTTTCCCCCCTATGTTTCATTTTAAGTGTTATTATTATTCTATTATTATTTATATGTTATTAATTATTATTATTATTATTCCCGGGCCACTTGTATTCAAAAGGTGGATATTGATGCGTGAACATGGACTTCCAAAATGCACCACCCTAAACAAGTTTCCACCGACTAAAAATATACCATAAACAATATTTTTGTTGGATTTTTTGCTACACTAAAGAAGCATTTTTGTAAGTTTTTGCTCCCGAAACAAATAGCAATGCATTGTGGTCGTTAAAGACACTATCAGTGATTTGAAAAATATTTGAAATTTTGCAGGAACAGCCTAAAGTGAAGGATCAGTCCTGTACATTCTCATAAGTTTTCCTTTTCCAGCTGTAGAATTGACAGAAAAGGAATAAAACGACAGTGTTCCAAGATACGATTCTTCATTCAATACGTGTTGTAAGTAATTTCCGAACGGAACCGTAATGACTAAATCTCCGATCCTGTCCTTATTAGGTTGCTATCCTGGCTTAATCATTGAAGGGTATTTTAGGGTACCTGTACTTTTTATATACATGCAAAAAATCTGATTTTTGATGATTTGTTCGATTTGCTGATTAAGCCAAACAACTGTAGTGGTCGTTAATACCTAACCTTTATTATCTTGCTTTTGCTTTACATATCTTTGCTCTCTGCTTATTTTGAGGATTACGCGTACTCACAATTTCAGGGTTTAGAAAAAAACATGTACCCTTTTTTTTCAACATTTTGGCTGTTTTTGACACCCTATCGTTTGTGTGGAAAAAAGATACCTTTTTAACGCGTTTTCTTTTCTTGCTCACGCACCAGATCTACCTTTGAATACAATGCCCCCCCCCCCGGGTTATTATTATTATTATTATAACTGCTTGAGGTAAAACCAAATAAAGATAAACAAATAGAATCCAGAAATTAACAACTGCCTGTATCACTTACGTAAACACCACATTTCCTTCATCGGTGTCGGGTGGTATCCATAAAGCACTGACTGAGGTCTTGTTTATTTATTGTTGCTATGGGACCATTATCCCTGTTCCCTCATAGAAAAAACAGAGAGAGAGAAAAAAATCACTGGTAAAAAATGTGACTTCCAAATAGAGTTTGTGTGCCTGATGACCCGCAATTGGTATGTTTAATGGGTTATTTCGGTTGCCAGACATGTTTTCCGCTAAAAACCCCAACATATTGTACTCACATTCGGTAGTTGACTCAGACTTTGCCTTTTTATATGACCGAAATCCCGACATTCGGTGTCCAAAAGCTATTGGATATGTTTCTCTTTTAAGTTGTTATATAGAATAATTCAATAAACTATGAAGCCTATCTCAAAAAACCGGTACAATCGAAACCAATTTTTAATAGTTAAGCTCAACATACGTAGGTCTTTTGACATAAGAAAAAAAGACAGGCCCTTCCAATATGTTTTGTTTCAATCTCATATCCTTGTTTCAAATGGCAGATAATTAAGTTATTGCAAAACACAATAACGGATTTAACACCAGGAATGATTTCCTGATCCCTGTGGGTTGCCTGGTTCCGGTTGTCTGGGAACCATTCTCCTTCACACCCTTTTGTCTTCCACAACCCAATCAGGGTGTTGATATTTTTCGGGGAAGCTTACCGGCTTTCTTGGCAATGGTCACTTCGCTATTTGCCACCGGGGAGTCTAGTCGCCCTTCTGTGCTTGTGGACATTAATAAAATTTTAACTGCTAATGTGGTGTGTGTGGCGCGAAGCATAGTATTTTGTCTGATAAATTTGGAATTTTCCCGTTTTTCAGTCGACGATTTACTGTGTTTCTATATGTGAATTTGGTGTTTTATTTACGGGCCATATTCGTGGTTGGGACGGAGATGGAATGTACTGTAGATTGTGAGAGTCCTGGCAACCCCTGAACAGGACCCTAGGTAATTTTTTTGCCCTTGATAGATTTTGGAAAATTTCCGTTCAGTCGGCAATTTAACTCTACGGGGTTTTATTATTGTGTGTTATAAAACGCGTGTTGGGGGGACGGAGTAATATAATCTTTCCAACCAGGCCTGGCGAAACGTCGAAGCCACGGAGTTAAGCTTCCAGGATTTTTGCATCGATAGATTTTAGAATATTTTCTGAGTCAGGTCGGCATTTTACTGGGTTTTCTATTATATTTTAAGCCGTATTTTTCGTGATGGATCAGAGACACGGAACTTTTGGAAGTGCGAGTCGTGAAGTTGCAAAGTCAAGTAACCTGTATCTTCGTTTTGATCATCAATTTCTGGCCCTACTGCTATTGTCGTGCTATTGTTAGTTCCTAACTAGAAACACCGAGTAGTACAACGCATCGGTTACCTTGATTACGGCGGTTACTATGACATTCTAGTGCCTTGTCATGGTGGTCCTTGGAGCGAAAATCGTGCAAGTGGGACTAAATTGGTTTTGTTCATGTTGTTGTTCTTGAGACTGAACTTGGACAAGGTCAAAGTGTTACTGATCGCACTTAAGTTTATTCGACGGGTTGGAAGTTTTTGCCGTTTTTTTTCGCCGAAATACTACGAATGTTTGTGCGAACTCGAACTATCACGGACTTATAAGTTAATAATCCAATACAGTGTTGCACAGAAATCATAAACGATAAAATTAAAATGGATAAAGGTAGAGATTTGCATTTGGCATTAAAAGTTTCTATTTAACTCTAGCATAGTAACTGTAGTTAGGGTTGATTTCCAAGGGTCACGGCAAGGGTTATCAAGTTTTTGTAAAATCTGACTAGTTTCTGGCATTGACAATTTTGGGTGGGCACCAAAATTTATTGGGCTTGCCTAAAGTTGGGCTGTGTGTTTTTGCATTTTGAGGACATAGATGAGCAGGGTACAGTGTCCTGGTTTGGTTAATACATGGGTGGCTTGTTTTGGCAACTAAGTTAACAGTCCAATGTTAAATTAATAGTTCTTCACATGCCAGTTTTAGACGGCTTAAAATGCACAAAAGATATTCGTTTTTTGGTGGGTAGTGGAATTTTATATTTAGGACCCGTTGAATCATGCTTCACGTACTTCAAAAACAAACGAAAAATAAGTAGAAAGGGTTTAGAGGGGCCTACGGGTCACTCAAATTATCTCATCTCAAGTTCAAGGACCAGGTAAGTTGCAAATGGTATATATAAATGTTTTTCATATGTTTTTTCCGAAACCTTTTCGTGCGGGTTGTGCTTTGCACTTTGGACACGTCCCTGACAATATAATGCTTGTGAATTCTCCTTTGTCTTGTAAGCATCTCATCACTTTATTGCATTGGGGATCCTTTAATTTGGTTTGGCCCAGGGTTGCATATTCTTTTCAATACAGGAGGTTGTTAATCGGGGATAAGTGTGGACACAATTGGAAGTTGCTGGCATAGTAGACCCATATTGCGCTGGATTGTATGAGTGTGCAAATGGGAATAGGCTTAAAATCAATATTTGGATTTTGCATGAAGATTTCTAGCATTCTCAATTATAACGGTGGTGGGGGATGTTTTATTCCGTTTATTCTTGGTTGATTTCGGTTAATCCCAGGCATTATGCACCGGGAGATTTAAGTAGCTCAATTATGGTGCTTAATGGTTGAGTATGTCCCCACCCTGGTTGTTTGCTCAAAAAAGGGGGGGGGATTTATGGCAATCACTCATTGTTTGTCTAACAACCTTGCTCGGGAAGAACCTACCTCATTGAAACGCATTTAATTTAAATAATGGTGGGGTTTGCTGTATTTTAAAAAGGGAGTCTTATGGTCGGGTTTCTACGATGGATCCTTTTAAATTACTGAATTTTGTGTCGCATGCACCCGTTTACTTACAAGGTACAGAATCTTTTTGCCACAATGTAACGCCACGGCAAGGTGGGGATGGTTATTCATATGGTGGGTGGCCAGCGTTGCACATTGCCCCCCCAGACCTTCATACATTTCTTATTTGTTTATCCTAATTAATTGCAAACATTTTTTTAATAGGGTAATAATGAAAGTACGTTGAGTTTTAATTAGGATATTTAGGGAACAATATTTCTATTTTTCATGGGTTCCCATTGGCTTGGAAATAGGGCTTGTATTTAAACATCAGGAGTTAACATTGTGGGCTTCCTACGTGGGGTGTAGAGGTAGAAGTGATATAAATACCCTTCCCAATAATCTTGGAATGATGGAAGAGTCAAGGGGTTATATTGTGTGTTTTCAGCAGTAAACATAATTGTTGCAATTAATGCCGGTTTGAGAGTGTTCGAGCAGGATGGCCCCATGGCTACCACGGTTAGCCGTTGTTTTTTTCATAATTCAACCTTTAACAAAATTTGTGTACTTAGGGTCGGTTTTCAATTCTGGAAACAAATGTTTTTCAATCCTTTGAGAGTAAAATTCAGTATGTGGTGGCGAAATTAAATATTGCTTTGTTGGAGCAGGGAATTCCTCTTTAAGTCTTGAATTCGCTCATTAGGCTTTTGGACTAGGCAGCACCTTTATTCGCCACCTTACTTTCCGCATGCGGATTACAGAAATTTTATAAGGGTTTGGTTAACTTGCTGTAGGGTTAAGGTGCTATGTAAGGTTTTTTTTCCAGACCTTTTTGGTTGGGTGCTGCGGATAGTAATTATTTGCAGTTGCGAGTTTTATTGTGGTTTTTGGTAGTTTTGCGGGAATTATTGTAAAGGAATGGCCTTTTTGGGGGGAGATGTGTTAGGAGGCCAAAATAAGGAATCTTTGGTTTATTTATGCACCACCCTGTGATTCAAACAGCTTCTTAGGAATAAACTGTAGGCAACTTTGGTGTCATTTAAATACAGTAAACCTCATTCCTTAGATTAGCGTTTTTGCTGTTTTGGGTCCAGTTCGGGTCTTCAGGAATTGACTTGACTATTGATTCATGTATGTTAATCTGAGACAAATAGCTTCTCTAATTTCGGCACATTGCTGTTAGGGATTGGTTTAGCTTATAGTATTTTCCTGAGGCTGCGAGTCCAGTTTGTCACTAGGTATAATTACACGTGTTGCTCCTCACTACAAACACTAAACTGCCTAGGTGGCGGGAAAGTCATTGGAGTAGACCAAGATTAACAACAGGTTGGGGTTACAAACCGTGTGTTTTTGGGTAATTTTCGATTCTTAAGCAATTTAATTTATGGTATTCTCGAGACAATAGCTGCTCTATATTTGCACTTTGCTGTTAGGGATTGATTATGCTTATAGTATCTCATTGGGACTGGTGAGTCATTTGTCACTAGGTATGTATATATAATTAAACATGTTTGCTCCTCAATCCCCAATTTAAACTACTAGGGTGGCGGGCTCAGTCACTTTGGAGTCGAGATAAGAGTACACAGGGAGTGGCTTAAGGTCTTGGTTACAACACCGTGCGTAGAGGAATGTTGGCTGTGTAATAGGTTATATACATCAGAATTCACTCAAGTTTTTTTCCCCAGAGTCAAAGAACCCTTGAGTCAATTGTCAAGAGTCAAATTGTAAAACCGAAGGGTCAAAATTGTATTTATTGAATTTGTACCATTGTTTCTAACTACAAAAGGTTTACATGGAGCCAAAGCATGCACCTTAACTGAGGCTTTATACTTTAATATGTGGGACATTTCATTGGTACTACATGAATGGCCCTTTTGATTTTGAATTATCCAATGGCCCTTTAAAATGATGATTCAGTAAGCCTTTTGTAATGTAACTATGGAATGGCCCTTAATCTGTAAATGATGGAATGGCACTTTAATTCGTAAATGAATTGGTAAATGAAGGAATGACCCTTTTCATTCACAGGAAGGAATGATCTTAATGAAGGTTGACCTTTATTAGTAAATTGTTGAACAGTTAATTGGTGAATGATTGACCAGTTATTGGTAAATGGAGGAATGACCTTTAATTGGTAAATGAAGGATAGCCCTTAATTCCTAATAATGGAATGACCGTTTTGATCACAAAAATGAAGGAATGAACCCGTAATTGGTAAATGATGACCCTTTAATTGGTAAATGAAGGATGACCCTTAAATTGGTAAATGAAGGAATGACCCCTTTAATTGGTAAATGAAGGAATGACCCTTTAATTCATAACAATGGACTCACCTTCTAATTCATAAAAGAAGGAAGGACCCTTAATTGTAAAAATGGATGACCCTTTAATTGGTAAACTAGAATGACCCCTTTAATTGGTAAATGAAGGAATGGACTCTTTAATGGGAAATGGAAGGAATGACCCTATAATTGGTAAAATGAGGGAATGGAACCCCTTTAATTGGTAAATGAAGGAATGACCCTTTAATTCATAGACAATGGGAATCAACTTCTAATTCATAAAGAAGGAATGACCCTAATTGTATGAAGGATGACCCTTTTAATTTTAAATATGGAAGCTTTCATTGGTAAATTAATGAACCCCTAATGGGTAATGAAGGAAAGACATGCTGCTCCTCAATTACCAGCATTAAACTGCTCGGTGGCGGGATAGTCATGTCCACACTCTCAAAACTCCATGCAAGTCGGCTATAGTGTCCTGGTAGCTCCCATTTGGTTGCTCGTGGGAAGCCTCTGTCCAAATTTTCTGGTGCTTGCCTATTTACTAAGCACCAGGAGCATCCCATTCATTGCTTTTTGTTTTTAAAGGGGGGGGGAGGTTTTGGGAAATTCTCGGGTGATAATTGCTTGGCGGCAATTTAAGAAATTGGTCATTTAATGGGATCTCGAACTTCTATAAATTGAACTTGAAGCAATATTTAATATGAAATTGGATGGGTAACTTAAGTTGGCTTAGTGGATAGGGTCCCAGTTCCTCTAGCAAAAACTAGTTGTAAATCTTATGTCTTTCAATAAGGATCTAATTGGGACTTCAAGTGTGAGTTAGGGTTTATTTATTGTGATCGGTCACCTTCTTGGCAAAATTTGCTGGGGGTAGAACACCCGGCTTTGGATATTAATAGTCGCAGTGTGCATTAGATTATAACAGGACTTCGAATGTGTAGTTAGGCCGCTGTTCATTCCGCGGTACTTCTTATTGCAAATTGCTGAGGAGTGGGAGACCTCAGTGTTTTAGTATATTTGCTGGTCGGCTGATGTTTTTGGGATTGGAAAGAAACTGGAATTTGGATACATAAATATTTGAAATCGTTTGATTTTGGATTTGGAAATAATAGGAGTTTTGATTGGAATGGAAATAAATAGGAACAACTCCTGGCCAATATGTGCCACATTCATATCGCATTGCTACCTGTGTTTTCATTTCTCGGGTGGTAATTAAGTTTAATGCAAAAACAATAAACTGATTTTAACACCAGGAAATGGAATTTCTGAATCCCTTTTGGTTTCCCTGGTTACCGGTTGTATGGGAACCATTCGTCCTTCACCCTTTGTCTTCCACAACCAATCAGGGTGTTTGTAATTTTTCGGGGAAGCCTGACCGGCTTTCTTTGGAAATGGTCCACTTCGCCTATTGCCACCGGGGCAGTCTAGTCGCCCTTCTGTGCTTGTGCAATTATAAATTTCCCTCCCTCCCTCCCTCCATGTGTGTGTAGGACCGGCAGAAGGTTCCTTTTAATTTCCTCATTTAGGTTTTATATTGGGGTTTTATTGTATCTTTTGCTATGCTTTTAACTTATTGAACATTTGTATTTTGTATTGAATTTTTGGGAGGTGGTTTTTATCTTACGATTAGTAGAATCTTTGGTTTTGTTCCCGGAAATTTAAGTAAATTGGGTCAGTACTAATGGATCGAACCTTCTATAAATTGACCTTGAAGCATATATGTAAATAAATGAAATTGGGATGGTAACTTAATTAGGCCTTGGATAAGGTTCAGTTCCTCTAGCAAACACTAGTTGTAATCTATGTATTTCAATAAGGATCTAATTGGGACTTTAAGTGTGCGAAGTTCGGTTATATTATTGGATCGGTACCTCTTTGGCAAATTGCTGGCGGTAGGAAACACACCGGCGTAGTATATTAATAGTCGCAGTGTGCAATAAGATTATAACAGGAACTTCGAATGTGTAGTGAGGCCTGTTCATTCCGCGGTGCCTTCTTTTGCAAATTGCTTAGGAGTGTGAGCCTGCATTTGGGTTAGTATATTGCTGGTCGCTGAGTGTTTTTGGAATTGGAAAGAAAACTTGGAATTTTTGGATACTAAAATATTTGAAATACTTTGATTTGGATTTGGAAATAATAGGATTTGATTTGGAATTGGAAAATAAATAGGATACTAACTCCTGGCAAATATGTGCCAAATTCATATCGCATTGCTTCCTGTGTTTTTCATTTCTCGGTTTAACTCCAGTTTATACCGCGGAACACAAAAATAGAATTTTGTCCCACTTATGAAAATGGTGAAAAGAATTAATTTAAAACTCAGTTTTAATTGAACAAATTTTGAAATCGTTGCCCCCAAAAACAAAAAATAAGGATTAAGTGGCTCATAGGAGATAAACTGTGAAAGAGTTGCTACATCAGTTACGTAATGGGTGGAAATTATCTATCTCCAGTAAGCTCGTCTGAGATACCCATCTTCTCTGCTTAACATAATGTGAATAACATTCAACATACGGTTGTTATAGAGAATAATGACGTACAACAACCTGGAGGAGGAGTTTTTAGGCTTGTACTGTAAAAAAAATGTCCGTAATTTACGTAAATTTCTGGCAGCAGTAGTTCCAGTCATTTTTAGGGTAACTTTACAGGAATTTCTTGTCAATTAACGGAACTTTATGACAGTAATTTTACGAATTTTCTCATTTATGGAAAAAAATATGTATTTTAACAGAATTTTTCCGTATTTAAAATTACGAACCAAAAACAAAAAGTCCGGAATTTGCTTGCTGCCAGAAATTTTTGAATATTTCCGTAAATTAACATTTTTAGCTATTTGTTATGTTTTTTTTGTTTTTTATTGTTTTTCCTAAACAGATTTTTTTTCCGTAATTACGTGAAAATCTGTTTTCTAATTTACGGAAATTTTTACTCGTGTAACATGAACCGCAAAGACATTCCTACTACCAGATCCTTGATACTTTGGCTTCAAAGTCTTCATCAATTAGTTTAAGCACGATTTAAAACAAATACCAATTTTGTCAAAATTCAAAACTCATTTCATTGACGTGCAATAAATATTATTCCTTGTCTATTTCTTGATGACACGAATACTTATCATTGACTTTATTACGATTAACTTAAAGCCTGTAGCCGGGGAGAAAACTATACTCCCTTTATGTACTTTAAAACCCAACCCTGACGTCGGCTTCCTAGCCGGGATGAACTGAAGGAGTGAGGAAGAGGGGAACAAGAAAAGTTCGCAATTTGGTGGGATTCGAACCCAGTGCCCTGTCGGGCCCCAGCCCCGATGAACCCGGGATAGCACGCTAAACTTACTGGCGGTGTCGCTGGCCCGGCCAGCGATTTTCGTTCCCAAATGAGTCTTGACCGTTTGATGACGTCATCGCTCCTTTTCTCTGGACTTAGTGCAAAAGATTTTTTCTCAATTAACACAGTGATTTTGGTGAGACTGGTTGTGCTAGGGTTAGGGTATAGAAAAAACGGCTTAGTATTAATCTGTGTTTTTGTTATCGTTGGTAAGTTGGTGTCTTTTGTGAGCTTTTCAACACACAGGCTAGTACTCGAAACAACTCTGCCCATGCATAAAAGTGGACAATATCCATTTTAGTGTATGGCCACTAAATTGATAATATCTCTGGATTGACAAAGCGTTGAGAGGCAAACAACGCCCTATTGGAAAGCCCAGTTTTTGTTCTTTAAATATTATGCCAAGAAGAAATGACTTGAAGTTTCATTTTAATCGATTTTTTTAATTGTACCATTTTTAGACACTGTACGTATGCAGATAGAGCTCAATTTTTATAATACATTTCCTATACATTTCGTTCGTCATCTTCCCACCCTGCATATATTACGAATATTACGAAACTTGTTATGAACTATTAAAAATACTACACCAAAATGCCAATAATTTCACGCTTTTATAATTCCGTCATCATCTATGGAGCCGGACTGTGATCTCCCCGTGGACATGAATCTTGCTTTTACAATCGGAAAATACCATTTTAAAACAAAACCACTAGAAACGAACATCGTATGGGAATGAAATTACTCACAAATATAAGGATGTTTTGTTTTTAACTTATCCAGTGAAAAGTGCTTGTTGGTCGCCTTAATCTGATAACACAATGGTTTTCCTCGGAATTTTGGAAAGTTTGTGGCCGTTTTTCACAGGTAAAGCACAAAAACCCATTTACCCCGAGTAAAGTGGTCAATTTTTCAATAATTGGCTGGAAATCAATGTTGAACCTTTCCATAAATTAAAAATAACCGATTAAGTTTTTGTACTTAAAATTAAGAACGGATGGGAAGGAGGATAGAGGGAAGAGAAAAGACTGTTAGATAACGGCTTACCTGTGACCTTTCAAATTCACCACATTGCCACACCTGTGTTCCTTCGTAGCATCTGAGAAATTCCCGATTGTTTCTTCTGATCCTCACCAAATTGTTGGCGGCTTTGCATGCATACAACCGGTAAAAGGAAGTGCACGCTCGTAAGACCTCTATGGTGACTGGAAAAAATAAATGTCGATAAGTGGGTACCTGATCACCACCCCCCCCACCCCCACTCACACACCCCACACACCCCAACTCACCCACCACACACTCTTACTCCTTCAAAATAGAAGTTTGGTAAAGGAAATTTAGATTTTGCTCATTACCAGTTCATTTTTTTGGCACAGAAAGGTTTTTCTTTCGAAGTTAAATGCTGACGCAGAGATTTCTGAATATAGTCTTTTAATATATTGATTAAAAAAAAATAGTCAACTAAGAACTAAATATCGTCACCTAAATGCTTAAGTTGCTTGTTTCCGATTTATTTGTGTGTATTGTGGTCTCTACTTGATAGAGAGCCTGGCACTTGCTCATACCCCCCATCAAGTACCCGTGGGAAACAAACTTGCGGTTTGATGGTAGAACCGCAATAACACATGTTTGCAAAGCGGAGCTTGTAAAACACTGAAATCGCCTAAATCGGCTTACTTCGCTTAAATTCTCCCTATACCCTCCACTTATGGTGGCTTCACACTGGCGCGAAAAACGGGACTTCCTAGGTAAATTAAAAATAATCCCCCCGATAAACGCAATTATATCACGCTGATCACTTCGTAGTCTGAATATGAAGACATCACAGATTTACACACTGACGGACTTGTGTATTGTTCCTTATTGATAAAAGTGCATTTAGTAATTCTAATACTAAATTCAACAAAAGATTTAAGTTAGTGAGCTCAGACCCATTTAATAACCGATACTCTTAGTCCTTTATGACTGAGTCTGATTACTCAGTCTCAGCTCGGGTCTTTTCCCCTCTGAATAATCTTGCAATTGTTGGCCATATTAACAAGCTGTCTCGACCCCTCATCTTCCTCAATTGGCCGCCATTTACCCCGCGTAATAGGCTCACACCGCCCCTTCATCCGGCATTCCTAAACGTTTCTGTTACAAGAGACTTAATCAGGCTAATGAATGAGATGACTCCATGCAGGCTGGGACTGATTACTAGCGGATTGAGATTTCTCGTGCGACAGGATGAAATTCTGAGAAATTCGTTGTTTGATCAAATAGTCACTACAATTTTTTGCTCTTCCTTAAGTTCACACAAATTTCAGCCGAGTTTTTGGGACACACACACCAACTTTGTATTTCAAGATTTGTTTTTAGGTAATTTTATTTCTCAAGATTCAACTAAATAATCTGTGAGAAAATACATCAACACAGGGGAAATTAAGCGAAGTAGGCGATTAAGGCGATTCCGTGTTTACAAACGCCGGTTGCAAAGCCCCTATTCAATACGTGCTCATATTGATGGTTAGCCACTTATAAACGCGATTTTTTTTGTTTATATCTTGGGAATGATTGTTTTTGGTAGAGCTCAATTTTCAGGACGACAATGAGAAATACGGCCCTTTATCTGATATCAAAATCGATAATACTTTCCCGGGTAAATTCGGGGGGTCCCCACAGACGATCAGACACGCACCTTATTCCAAAGTTTTGAGATGAATCGATTTTTTTCGGGGTTTTTGATGCCGTAACCATTTACGTATAGTAATAACAAACACTCTGCCATATCACTAGATATTGTGTATGACAAAAACCGGATCCGGAATTTGAAAACAAGATGTTATTTTTCTATATGAAAGACTTTCGATTTTCAGCTGTTATTGTGTCACCCCTTTAACATGGCTCAGAGTTGTACTTGTTTGTTAATGGTATTCACATTTTACATTGTTTTAAATATTATCTCTCCAACTGGTAGTGCAGCTAGAGCTACGAAAGTGAATTGCGCCATGATACTAAATTCATGAAGACAATAAATATTTACAAAATACGATCCCTTCGTTTGGGAAGCCCGTGTAAAATTAGAAAGGAGAAAACAAAAAACAAACAAACAAACAAACAAACAACCTTACCTGAAATTTCCACGCCAGGCTCGTAACGTGTTTCTATCCAATTTAATAACGTAGGAACGGGTCGGTTTCCGCTCGTGTTACCATGTGACCAACTGGACTCATGTCATGCAGTTTATATCCTCTGTCCCCCTGAGAGGCAGCTGCAAATACATGCAGATACAAGACAATACCAGGGCGATGCAGCCCCATGGTTAATCTAGAAAACATAACAGAAACGTCAAAAGTTATTTAAAAACAATTTTTAAAAAAACGTGTCGGGCGCCAGGCATAATTTTACAAGAAATAAGAGCAAACACAAAAAGCAAGGAGTAAATGGGTTTCTAGTTTTAAGTTTCACTTTTATTACAGCAACATGTATAAAAACGAAATCTCATAACTGATTTAAAGTAGATGTTTGATACATGAGCATAAGATTGCCTTAGAACCAATCATCTTTGTTACACGTGATCTCCCGTTGACCTTTGTGCGAGCATTAATCTAATTGTAAGTAAAACTCTCCTGTCATTTCAAATAAGAAATCGAAAAACCCCCACTTGGGCGCAAAATGTGTTAAAACTGAATCCCAGTTATAAGCTTTATTTAACTAGGTTTACACCTTCGTGTCCAATTCAAATAAAGAAAATATCAAAATTAAAAAAACCCAAATTGGGCGCAAAATGTGTTTAAAACTGAATCCCCAAGGGTATAAGCTTTAATTTACGTAGGTTACACCTTCCTGTCATTTCAAATAAAAGAATAGAAAAACACCCAAATTGGCGCAAAATATGTAAAAACTGCATCCGCAAGTTACAAGCTTTATTTCATGATATACGTAAAACTCTCCTGTCCTTTCAATAAAGAAAATTTCAAAAAACACCTCAACTTGGGCGCCAAATGTCGCAAAATATGTAAAAACTGCATCCCTAAGTTAGATCTTTAATTTGATGTACGTAAACTCTCCTGTCAACGCAAAAAATTTGTTAAACTGAATCCCAGTTTTAATCTTTATTAACGTAGGTTACACTTCCTGTCCTTTTTAATAACGTGAAATATACAAGAAGGCCGCTCCAATTGGGCGCAAAATATGTATAACAACTGCATCCCTAAGTTACGAGCTTTAATTTTGATGTACGTAAAAGCCCTCCCTTCATTTCAAATAAAGCAAATAGAAAAAACAGTAATTGGGCGTCAAATGTTTTAAAACTGAATCCCCAAGTTATATAAGCTTTAATTTCACACCTCGTCTACCTGGGCCATTTTTTTGTAACAAACTCCCGAAGGGGGGTGGTTACCACCCCCCCCCCTCTTTGATTTTCGTTACTGAACACCCGATTCCTGTAATTTAGACCAAAGGATAGCTTTAGAGTTTGCTTCTTTCCATTGGTAACCAAATAGTATCCAAAATCCCCATTAATACGTCGCCATGACGTATATTTTATGAAAGTCCGAAAATAACTGAATATAGGGTGGAAAATTGAATATGTCGCAATTTTTTAGCGGCTCAAACACTTATTATAGCTCTAAAAAATTGAATTTTTCACTGTGTGTGTCTATGGCAATGGCATTTTTGCTGACATGCGAACTTTAGACGTCATTGTTGACGTAATGCTGTATGTTGGTACTTCATTTTGGTATCAATGGAAGAGGAGGACCATAGCTTTATCTATTCGGTACCAAATCAAGTGTCTGTGATGTTCCTGTGTTTGTGTTAGGGCAGGTTGGTTACTACGGGTCTCTTCCGAGGTGGGGGTGGTTACCACCCCCCCCCCCCCTTCCTCATTTTGGGATCACCCTGATCTTACCTATACCCCGGTGCTGTTTGTTTTTTTGGATAAAAATGAGCGGAACATGTCAATTGACACTTCATTAATAATGTGGCACCAAAAAAAAGGGTGGTTTAGCAACCCGGCGAAAAAACCTGAAGGGGGTGGTGGTACCCCCCACCCCCCCTTCGGTAGACAATAAAGATTCGTAAAATACGATGTTTACCTAAACTTCGTCTTAATCATATCACCATTTAGGGTAAAAGCTCATCATTAATACGTAGTGTAACTGACGTGGCCTGATCATTTTCGTACTCATAACTCTCCTATTTGTTACTCACCCTTTAACTATCCCTGCAAGACGTTATAACCAACACCCCGTTCCCAGCCAGTCTTGCAGAGACTAAAATCACAGACTGCTTTTACGGGTCTTTTTTAAGACATTTGAACCTGCAGATGATTTTTATTCTTTGTCTGAACTTTGCATCGCAATACCCAACCAACACTAAGAATTCCAAAATAATAGAGGAACGTAGATCATTTTCATAAAAGAAAACATTTAATGAAATGACCATTCAATACATGGATCCTGTATTCTTCAATTAATAGACTCTCGCAATTTTGAGGCATTGATTTTTCTGATAAAAGGATAGGCCCCTCTCCGGGTGTCGGGACTTATACAAATGCACCCAAACACCGACTAAAAACATAGGTACCTTAACAATTATTTTGTTTCATTTGATATACCTGTCAACTTCATGGTTAAGAAAAAACATACTTTTTCATACATTGAGGATTTTGACACCCTAATCACCGTTCTCGTTGTTCATGGTCATCATCTCCCGCCCAGGGCAAAGACCCCTCCTTGTTCTCCTTAAAACCCACCTTAAAACAAATTCAAGAGAGTGACATTTACAATTCCTATCCTGCCACAGCTGAATCTGGTAACAAAATCAAAATAATTGGATCATTCCTTATTCTACTAGGTCCGAGTGGTCCTGTATTCGATTCCTGGCGGGTCATTGAATTATTTTGAACGAGCCCAGTAAACTATCTCTTTCCATTTCGTGTAATTGCCTTGCCATTTTAAGTTTATTTGTTTATCGCTTCTGAACATAGATGTCAATTTGTCTGTGAATGGCTTCATTTCCCTCTTTTGTTACTTAAAAGGGGAAAAAATCATTATATCTCTTTAGCAGGCCTCGCAACCAGGAGCTGAATAGGGCGGACAAAGAGACTGGACTAGATAACATGTCGTTAGGTTTCCGCTTCGCGCACATGGGATTACATATTTTTTATCAACCTCCCACTTTGTGCAAGAAATTTTGGTCAATTTTGAAATATGTCCTTAAGACCGGACTATTCATTTCATTATACCCTTTGCAGTAGGTCAAAGGGTAACATGTAATAACCCGAAACAGTGGCGGCGCAGACCACTCTTTTCTGGGGGGTCAACGGGGGAAAAGTGATTTTTTCTGGGGGGGGAAAAAGTGAATTCTGGGGGGAAAACGTATCAATATTGGGAGAATTTTATCAAAATTTTGCCAAAAATCGCTGATATTGTCAACATTTGGTTATTTTTGGCCTCAAATTGCCGAATTTTGCCAAAATCCCTCATTTTTTTTTCGGCCAGGGGGGAAACGAGGGGTCAGAAAAAAATTCGGGGGAAAGCCCCCATGGCCCCCCCCCCACTGCCCGAAAAAGGGGAAAATCTACCGAAAGGTGGCACATTTTATATGTACTACTCTTACTTGGGCCCGAAAAAGGGAACTATTCTTTTCTTTCTTTCTTTCTTTCAGAGATTTCCAGAATAGAGCCGCCCATTTTCAAACAATCGTTTTTTTGTTGGCATATACTAATGCTTGTCCATATACTAGCACACTATATGAAATTGCTAAGATCAAATCAAAGTACGCCATGTCGAAAATCACAACTTTGTTAACCGGAATTTTGTTATACACTATCCTGTGCCAATGTTATACTATACACAAATGTTTACTTACTGCATGAAACGAAAATTTCCAATTCACTCTTCAAACTTTGGAATTCGGCATTTTCGGTGACTATAATATTTAGTTTAGTTGCTATTTTTTAATAATTATTAAATACACACACAAAATATATTTTAAAATCACTGAGACGGCCAACCACTGTCCAAACTCCATTAGTTCATTAAGTTGATATCTCTGGCTTTATTGTAACGTACAGTGTATAGAATGACCGATACTGTAATTAGAACAACGATATAAATTGGATCTCAAATGGCATGTAAAACACAACGTTTGAATATTAGGCAATGATCTAAAATTGGAAAACATTGATGGAACTTTAAACACTTAACTGCAAGGGGGGGTCCTAGGGACTTCCCCCTTACATATAGACGCATCCTTTCTAAAGTGATGATGTAGTTAAATCCACCAAATGTTAGAAGTCAAGACATCAAACCATACAGAAAAAAAACATGAAGAAAATTGTTTCAGTAAAACTAGGGGCAAAAAACACTGATTTTAATTTTCACTAATTCGTTTCTGCATTTTCTTAACTCATTCGATTCCCACCTCGACTTGTGCTGGTTGCAATTAATTGGGGCGAAAAATGAACTATATTTACCATATTTTTGTATAATTTACCATATGTTTTCTACATAACAAAGCCAATGATGTAAATAAAATATTATGGCATCAATTGCCTACTACACTTTCCCAAGAATTTTTTGATTCTTATTTACTTTGTTTTTGGCATAAGGTGTATGTATTATGAAACAGAATCACAGTAACAAAAACTATACAAAATATATTGCAAGGCGCTAAAAACGCCGGCCGCAAAACACAAAGGCCCTTGGAACGCCCAACGCCCCCCCCCCTTATGCATGCAGTTCATCATTTTTTTTTTTTTTCATTTTTAGGTCATTACCCATATTCCAACCGTGTTTTTTACATTGCCGGTGTTAGATCAAAGCTATATCGTTTGCTCGATTCATTATCGGTTATGTTGCGGACGCAAGCCAGAGATATCAACAATTATCATTAACTAAACAATTTCTAGAGCCCTACCAACTCAGGCGAGTCGTTCAAATTTCAATAGATATGCGATATTGAAGGTAGCGTCTTTTTTTCTTTAAACCCTTTGCATAGGTCAAGGGTACAAGTAATTACCCGACAACGTTGGCCGGCGCCAGACCTCTGTTTCTGGGTGGGCAAACGGGGGAAAAGTGAATTTTCTTTTGGGGGGAAAAATTGAAATTCTGGGGGGAAAAGTATCAAATATTGGGAGAATTTTAATCAATTTTTGGGCCAAAATCGCTGATTTTTCTCAACATTTGGTATTTTTTTGGCCCAAATTGCCGAATTTTTGCCAAAAATACTCCCTCATTTTTTTTTTCGGCAGGGGGGGAAACTAGGGGTCAAGAAAAAAATTCGGGGGAAAAAGCACCCAATGCCCCCCCCCCCACTGCCCGAAAAAGGGAAAATCACGCGAAAGGTGCACATTTATTTTTAGCTCACTCACTTAACTTCTGCCCGAAAAAGGGAAATTTCTTTCGTTCCTTTCTTTCTTTCTGTCAGGATTTCCAGAATAGAGCGGGCCCCTCCATTTTTCAACAAATCGTGTTTTTGCATATAATAATGCTTGTCCATATACTAAACACTATATGAAATTGCTAAGATCAAATCAAAGTACTCCCTGTAGAACTCACAATTTGTTAACCGGACTTTTTGTTATACAACGTATCCTGTGCCACTGTATATACTATACACAAATGTTTACTTACTGCATGAAAACGAAAATTCCAATTCCAATCTCCTCAACTTTAGGAATTCGCATTTTCGGTGACTATATTAGTTTTATTTACTAGTTTTGTAATAATTATTAAATACAACACAACAAATATTGTTTTAACATCACTGAGACGGCCCAACACTGTTCCAAACGAACTTCCATTAGTGCATTAAGTTGATATCTCCTGGCTTAGTGAAACGTACATTTATAGAATGACCGATACTGTAATTAGAACCACGATATAAATTTGATCCAAATGGCAATGTAAACAAGTTATATTAGGCAATGATTAAAATTGAAAAACATTGAGGAACTTTAACCCTTAACTGCATACGGGGGGTTCCTAGGGACTCCCTTATATAACCCAACACTTTCCTAGGAATTATATAGTTAGTTTAAATAAAATCCACCAAATGTTAGAAGGCTTTCAAGACATCACAATAAAGAAATAAAAACTGAGAAATGGTTCAGTAATAAACTAGGGTGCAAAAAACACTGATTTTACTTTTCACTAATTCGTTTTCTTTTCTTTCCTTCTTTCGCATTTTCTATCGGCATTGATCACCTAACTTGTGCTGGTTGCATTAATTGGCGAAAAATGAACTATATTTACCATATTATTTGTATCATTTTACCAATTTACTACAGTAAACCGCCATATGATGTATATAAAATATATGCAATGATGGCCTTACTACACTTTCCAAATTTTGATTAATTATTTACTTTTGTTTTGGTCATTAAGGTGTATGTATTAATGAAAATCAGAATCACAGTAACAAAATATAAACACATATATTGCAAAAAAAAGCGCTAAAAACGGCCGCCGAAAAAAACAAAAAGGCCCTTGGACGCACGCCCACCCTTATGCATGTCAGTTAATCTTTTTTTTTTTTCATTTTTATGTCATTCCCCAATATTCAACGTTGTTTTACATTGCCGTTGTTAGATCAAAGCTATATCGTTTGCTCTAATAATTTACAGTACCTGTTATGTGCGTGACACAAGCCAGAGATATCAACTTATCCTTAAGAACATTTCTAGCACCTCCAACTCAGCGACGTCGGTCAAATTCAATAGAATATGCGATTATTGAAGGTAGCGTCCTTTTTCTTTTAAAGGGGGAAAATCAATACTATAAGAGAAAATGGATTTGCTGCACGAACAGTTCTATATTTATTGTTGAAAAAAATCATTGAATGGTAAATTGAGAACAAATGGATTACCTTTGTTTCAGTAACGAGCAATTTTATGAAGCGGTATATAGAGTCAGTTCAATTTTTCATATTCGTTTTAATAATACATCCTTTGCCACTTTCCCAACCCTGTAAATACTAATTATGAAATGAATACCGATACCAAAAAAAAAATATTGTACAGGTTTGCTGT
The DNA here is from genome assembly GCA_023653785.1 of Ophioderma brevispina. Classification (NCBI taxonomy): domain Eukaryota; kingdom Metazoa; phylum Echinodermata; class Ophiuroidea; order Amphilepidida; family Ophiodermatidae; genus Ophioderma; species Ophioderma brevispina. The sequence goes on from JAMKCH010016414.1 coordinate 44,533, forward strand.
AGTCTATGTATATGCCTTGGTTACTAATATTGGGGTAAAATGGTGGCGACATTTTATGTATTTTCAATACAATAAAATTTGCAAGTTCGTTAACAAACCTGCTCTACCTGAGCCTTTTTGTAGGCAACTGCACGCCGTCAGGGGATGGTAAATACTGTGGGCTCCTCCATTAATTTCTTTATTGTACATCAATTTCTATAACTTTGGTACCACAGGATAACTTGAGTTTTTCTTCTTCTTTTCCTCCTCTTTCCATTGGTATAAAATAAGTTTCTAGTACTTGGTTCAAAATAGAGTACAATATTCCCATTATGACGTACTATGACTTCTCGTCAGGCCAGTATGGAAAATACTGGATATAGGGTGGCAAACGCGATATTTCACATTTTTACTGACTTAAACTGAAGCATTATTATAAAGACTTTGTGTATATTTAAAAACTATAAAACCATTTCCCATCATATAGAGCATAAATCGGTAAATTCTTTACGATTTTGGGTAAAAATTGAATTTTTCCCCTATTCTATACACTGGGTGTGTATGGAAATTGACAGTTTTTGTTGACATGCCAATTTAACTTTATGACGCCATTATGCCTTAGGCTAAACGTGTTGTACTAATTTGTGGTATCAATGGAAACAAAAGGACCATAATTTCATGGTTCAAATCCATGTTCCTGTTCCTGCATTGTACTAAGCGGTACTTCTCTCCCGAAGTGGGGGGTGGGGGGATGGATTCTACCACCCCTCTAGCCATCACATTGGGATGACCCTGTACCTTAACCTGTAACCCTGTAAGTGTTTGTTTTTTTTTGCATGAAAAGAGCCTAAAATGTCAATGACACTTACTAAACAATTTTGTATCAGAAAAGGTTTTTTTAGTAGTGCGAAAAAAATAGAAGGTTTTGGTAATCACAACCCCTTTCCCCCAACGACGGGTTTAACGAGAACAATTTTTTAAAAATTTTATTGTTTTTTTGTAATTAATTTTACCAAAATTTTGTTTTCACCCGTTTGAACGTTAACACACGAAACCTAGATAGACATGCACATCTCAGCACACGCATTCTCCTGTGCATTTGAAATAATGTCGTGAACGGAGCCGATTATTTAATCAAAGCACTCTTGCAATGGATATTATAGTTATTTTTTTGCATGAAAAATAAAATTGGTATTTTTTCTACGGACACCCCCTTTTTTTCTTTTTTTCATTTGGTAATAAAATCACCTGCAAAATTTCAGGGATGCTAAACCGGGCAATACCTGTTGTACAAAAGTCAATAGGATTATGGCCATTTTCTTTACAACACATAAGTCAGTTTAATTTTTTTCCCGATTTGTGTGCCCGAAAATTGTCTTTAAGCTAACGACATTGTGAAATGTGAATACGCTGTAAGAAAATTGCATGTTAATGAACATTTTTATATTTGGGGCAAGGCCATTGCTGAAACAGCTATTATGGTAACTTGACAAATAAAGTTGCAGCAACTTATAGGGCCGATTGTCCTTTTTTCTTTTCTTTTTACTGTTTATTTATTTTTTTTAGCTTGATCATAATCATTGTCAAATATTCTCAGGTTAATGGCCCATCTACTATGACTGACCACTCCCGGCAGGGATTGGTCAAAGCAAAGTGGTCGTGTTGTGCTTTCTTCTTATCTCTTTATTCCATGGTATGTTAATACAAAGGGTATGTTATTACAAATGACAATGCTAATACCAAATGCCGTTTAAAACCTTTTGTTGCAATTATTTTGAGGTCGTGTAGTACCGAAGGTATATTATGGGACTACAGTTGTAACTTTTGGTATCAAACGTTGAATATTTATTTGCGGATAGAAGTTTCTTCCTCCACTTTGTGTATCATACAATTAACACAAGGCAGGTAAAGAAAGCATTTCATCACTGTTCATTTTGTACATCCAAGTCGTGTTTGGTTTTTGCAGTTTTTTCATTTTGTCTGTATGGACAGTCACAAGACAACCCTCTCTTAGTCTCAAAGCTTTTTAGTGCCGTTTTTAAGGCCGTTTACCTTTACCATTTAATGTTGGTAAAAAATAACGCCAATTCTCAAATGGTATATATTTTTAAGGTAAATTTGCGAAATTTGGTTAACCTAACTGAGGCCGCGTGGTTTGGGGTTGTTTTTTGGTATCTGGTATACTTATAATCAATATCTAATTAGCGGCCTTTACTGGGACTTAAGTGTAAGACCAAAGCACAGATAATATGGAATATCCCTCCCAAGTTCATCCTTCGTTGCCCCCCGCCGGTGCCCAGATTTGCTCCCGGTCACTTCATCGTGCGATTGACCAGTAGTCTCAGACGTCATGCATGTTGGAATTACCATGCCAAAACAAGGGGTCGTCGCCCCTTTAACTACATGGATGTGATTGCTTCGAGACATCCACCAGGGTCCATCTGACATCCCCCAACCTAATGACAACAGGACAGTTGGCGCTACAACACTACATGGTGGAACAGCATCTCGTCTGCGCCGTTAGATAGATGGAGTGTAAGAGTGTGCGCTTGCCGAATAAAAGTGGAATTTTTGTACCCAAGTACTTTATGCATTGAATATCCATAAACTTGATGAGGCACACTTGCCAACCCCCTTATGGCCCCCATCTTGGAATTCAAGGTTTCCGGGGTCAGAAATTTAAAATGTTTCCTGAATGTGTTAAAAAAGCACACCATGCTGTTCGTCTGGTCACAAGGATTCCAAAATGTATGGTTTTACACTATCGTGGCTTCTAGTTCCGGAGTTACGGGGTAGAAACTGTAATATGGTGAAAAAGTCAATTTTGGTGTGTACATGGGTCAAAAGTAAAAATTTCTTTGATTCATTAATATGTTGTGTCAATTGTTTCCCTAGCTTACTGATGAAATAGGAATATTTGCCTTATCTGTTTGTTATGTTTTCACACGTTGACCAAAACACAAATAGGTCATAGGTCCATAGAATCCCATAGCTGCCAATATCTGTTGACTTTAAGTCGCCATTTTGGTTAATAACCAGACACGTAAATGTCAAAACTATTGCTATACGTCTATTAAGCTAAGACCAACAAGTTGAACCCATTTACAAACATTGGAGCAAAGTTTAATTTTTTGTTCCCTGTACAAACCAAAATTGACTTTACCATTTGACAGTTTTTAACCCATATTCCTAACCTATAGTCACAGGTAGTATAACTTTACCTTTTTGGAATCCTTGGAAACAGACAGAGACATGGTGTGCTTTTCAACACAATCGGCATTTTAAAAAATTTAACCCTGGTTGTCCCTTGAAAATCCCAGCTGGGGCCATGAAAGGATGTGGCAAGTGCTTCATCATTTTTTTGATTATCAAGGTATGAGTACCTGTTTACCAAATTTACAATTTTATTCCGGATTTGCACACTCACAAAGATCTGTCAACTACAGTCCCCCACTACTTAATTTAGCAGCAAAATTTACAACCGAGACAATCATGTAATACTCTAAAAATTCAAATTACACATTTTTGCACCGATGTAAAACTTTCTTTTCTATTTACTCCTGCTCTGTTTTTATTGAATATAAGCATATAAAAATCACCTTTTCGTTTCATTCATTTTTTTAAGACATTTCTGTAGCGTAGCATTAATAAGGTCAGAAATCTATTGAGTGTCTAATCTCATGTAACCACACGTATAACAGAAATACCAATTGCCTTGAAATCTCTCGTTGTACCTTTAAGAGATTGGCTACGTTACAGCAATATTAGCACATTTGTTGAGAGCGGCCCGCATTTTTCAAAAAAATTTGAATTTTTACAAACACGTTGCATTGGTAACTGGCTAGTAACTATACTGTGAATGGTTAAGCCTACAATATAATTGAATATTTTTAACAACAGGCGGACATATCCACGTAACGTGCTCAAGGCGTCGTGCTGCGCCATGAAAGGCGCTCCGCACATCAGAAACCATATACCGGAACAGAATTCTTCCAAGAAGCTCGATTTTCGAAGCATGAGGAAACCGGAGTACCGGAAGAAAACCGAGGGAACGTGTAAGGATCGAGAAACCACATTCACATATAGCCGCCGAGAACGATCCCCTGCCAGGAATCGCACCCGAATAACCCTCATGGTGAAGGCGAGGGAAGATACGCGACGCCAACCCGTTCCCTATGTCTATGTGTCGCCAACGAATTCATTTTGTAACTAAAATAATTAATATCTGGATCCCAATAATAATTGCAAACTGGCTGCTGGACACTCCTTCCATATGAAATGCCGGGAAATAGCGGCCATGTAACGTATCTACGCTCATCTGATTAGTTTTGTTTTATTGGTCGGGCAGTCATGTTAGATGTCATTTTCGTTAGGTGGCACTATTTCATGATGGCGGACATAAACTTAGTCATTTCCACTCTGCCGTTAAGTACAATCTAGGATACAATTCTAATTACACAAATCGCTCATTTTATGATAATACGCATTTTGAGCATTCTCGTTCGCAAGGGTAGTTTTCTATACAATTACCACATAGCTGTGCAAAATATCAATTTTGAACATTGGGGGTGCTCTTCAAAAAATATGTGCTAATATTCGTTAAGTTATGGTATACAGTAATGATACTGATGGTAATGATCCACTGTCAATTTTATTGATGGTATGTATTGTGATACGCATGAAATAACTATGGGCGGTACAAATACCAATGTGAAATACAACAAAAACGAGTGTACTTTGAAGGATAACACCAATGAGAAATTTGACAGTGTTATGGATGGCAGTGACTTCAAAATGTCATGTAATGTGTATGACAACATTATTGAATGTAATTACGCCAACCAAAAATGTGCTGAGTATAACCACCTTCTGGATAGCAACACAAATGTGAAACGCGATGTTAACAGAGTTGCAATAGGCCTGAGTGACATCAATGTGAAAGGGTATAAATTTTACAATGTTTTGAATGACAATAACACTGATGTGAAATGTTATAATCAGGGTATTGTAAACGAAAGTGTTATCACCATTGATAAAGTTAGCAATGATGATGTAAATAGTGATAATTATAATTATATGAATGATAACAATGGTAATGTTGGTGAGGATTATTGTATTTTAGACGATGATAATGATGACGACGACACTGATAGCGACGACGACACTGACGACGACGACGACGACCTCCTCCTTTATTGGAAAATTTGACTTTGTATGTTTTGTCGAAACATTGTGTAGTAAAGGTGATGAACCAAATTTGGATGACTATAGTCACGTTGGTTTATATAGGAATCGCCGTTTTGTCAGAGGTCGCCCATCGGGTGGTATCTTTTTCTTTTATAAGAAATCATAGGTTGTGAATGTAACAAAACTCGTGAGTGAATCTGAAAATATTTTATGGACAAAAATTGATGTTAACTCAAATACTATTATGATAGCTACTATTTATAGATCTCCGATAAATTCCCCTTATTCTCGTAACGAAGATACTCTTGATATTCTTGAAACTGAATATGATCTATATATATCCGATTATCCAAATGCCAGGTATATTTTGGTTGGGGATTTTAATGGAAGAACCGCATGTGAGGATGATTTTATTGTGTCGGATGAATGTCCTGATGACTGGATAATGATGTGTATCAACACGATGATTCTTTTACTAAAAGAGAAAATCAAGATCATGTTGTGAATCCGTTTGGTCGGGATTTGTTACAATTATGTTGTAATACGGGTTTCAGTAAAAGATAATGGCCGTGTTTTGC